>VACF01002477.1:93382-105305 GCA_006891605.1 Pleurozium schreberi | reverse complement strand
CTTTAAAAATAAAAAGCAAGAAAAACTAAAGCTGCAGAGCCTGCTGATCAAACAACTCAGAGATCTAAAGCTTACATCACTGAAGCCATCACATACTTGTGCGGAATATGCAGAGGTACAAGCAATGGACGCGGAAAGATAGAACTCTTCTATGTCCACTACGGCAACACCAATCTGGGGCAACTTTAAAAGACGCAGATCAGAACTACACACAGAAGCGTAGGTAACACAGAGAGCGTGAGACTAYTCTCAATGTCTCCACATATTATCTACCTACAGTTCAATAGTTTTTGTTAAATTGCAACAATTGGATATGTCACGTGTTTGCTGTGTGCCGACCACGGGCACTATAGGTTTTACGACAGATTTTATCCGCCCTCCCGTCCATTCTAGCAAACAAATGCATTACTTCTAGTTCTTGGCCAGCCTCTTCAACCGCTGAAATGCCTGCTGCTTAATCCAGGATCGATCGAAAGGTGCATAAGCTCGGATGGCCGGATCGAACCTAGAGCAACATTAAAAAAAAACGCGGTGATTAGATTCCAGAATCGATGCACATAATCTGTAGAAAATGAACATGAAGACATTGCAGAGCTACAAACTTCGGAACAAATAATCTTTAAGAAAATGTACTGATTCCAAGTGCAACTCCACTAATAGCAGATTTGAACATAGCAAGGATGGCCGCAATTTCTACATGACGCTCAAGCAAGCACAGGAGAAATGGACCAAGGTGCTTACACGAGAGCACTCACCAAAGCCACTGCAGACCTACTAACTGTGGTACAAAAAATAAATTTTAAGAAAAAATGACTGATTCCAAACGCAACTCCGCTATCAGAAGATTTAAACACTCGCAAGCCTGCGATTCAGCTTCAGTAAGCACGAGGAGGAATGACCAAGGCGCTTACACGAGAGCACTCATGTCGGTGAGCGCTTCAATGTACTTGTACAARTCCGATATGTCGTATGTGATGTTCCGTAAATTAGGATTCGCATCTTTCAGCCTTTTTTCAAATTGCCCGCAGATACCTGCTCCACCCAAAAGGACACAAGCCACGAGCACGACAGAAACTATTATGAACACCGACAGTGCTCTCGTCGATGCTACGATGAAACAGCAAACCAAGCAATAGTTACTAGACGATACTTGCCCCGAACTTAAATTCAGCAGCAGCAGGGAGMAACACATAGAAATGAGAAACGAAATCAAGTACCATCCACTGCCGCAGGAACGGATTCGTAATCCATGAAMGTGCGTGTGGCTCGGTTTGGAGTAGGCTGCATCAGGATAATCGTGTGCCTCTGTGCCTGTCAATCAATCAATCAACCCGCTCATGAAGACATCAACAATCCCACCGCCTCTAACGATCTTCCAGCTCCAAAATTARCCATCACAAAAACCCAAGGGCATCTTGCCAAGGGTTTTCCAACAAAATCACAGAACCCTAATATCACACTTCCACCAGCAACGCTACAGATTCCCCACCACACACCCGCACTTAAAATCTGCTCGCGTACCGTAATCTCTAAAGCAAAGCAAATCTCCAATCTCGGAAATCCCGATCCAAATCATAACGCACGCTCCCTCCCATTCAAATATCAAACTGGGTACAAAAATTTCAAAAGCAGACAACTTGAAAACAAAACTTGCGTGAAATGTACGTACCATTGTGGAAAATTGGAACAGCGAGAWGSCTCYMARGCGGTTTTGGAAGACGGTTTYGGTGAGCGCTGTCTGAGTCGGCGATGTGACGATGGCTTCGAGGATTGCAGCTTGCTGCGAATTCGCGAGCTCGTCGGAGAACGAAAGCACGGTGCTGTGCTCCGACGCCGTTAACTTCGCGGAAAAGACTCAAATTAAGTTGCATTGAATAGTAATAATTGGATTCTTTATTTCATTTTTTAGCACGGAGAACCCCATTTACCAATGCATAGCCGAGGTAAGATAAGTTCCCATTTCCTGGGGGCAGTTGTGTTTGAAAGGGTCTTGGGGATGAATTTCGGTTCATTTTTAGGGTTTCTTTGTTAATATCACCTTATTATATCAAGAGGGAACATATCTTTAATGATGGAGGCTTTGTGTGGTCTCAATATTTTTTCTTTTGAAGAAAGAATATCATCCGGAAAAAATTCTTTCGTAGGAAAGATTAAGGGCATATTTTCACTACTACATCAATTAATCATACTAACGTAACTGACAATAGTTTATCAAAGTCATATAATTTTTAATATACTTAATTAATATATTCAAGTTGAAATATTATTATTTTGCACCACTCAAGTAAGTTCTATTAGTATAGTAATTAGTATGGTGCGAGACCTTTTTTTATTAATCGAATGGATTTTGGATGAATGTGATTTTATTAGTGTGAACATTTGGATTTGGTATATTAGATGAATATAGATGGAAGTGGATGAAAATTGGATGAACAACATGAAGGTTAAATGACAATCGAACTATTTGAGATAATATAAAAATAGATTAGGTTTTGTTTTAGGGATTTTATGTAGAATTACGTATTCGTGTTCTTTATAAATTTATATAATTTTCAAATTAGACTAAAATAACTAAGGCTCCACTATTCTCCAACTATCTATGATGTCCAAGTACAGGTTTAAATTAGTAGTTGAAAATGTTGCGGTTTGAAAATTATCATGCTATTATTGTTATAAATATTCAACTTTTATGTGAAAACAACAAATATTTATAAGATAATTAGGTTTGTAAAGAAAATCATCCACATCCTTAAATCCTAAAGTCCCAAGACCATTTTTTTTCAAAAAATACTCAAAATTACCATTTCCAATGCAAAGAGCAAAATTTCTAAGCATTTAGTTTTTTTTTAATATCTAGCCATAGGATCTTCCACTTGATTTCATGACCATGTGGTAGCTTCATTTCATAGCTTTAGTTTTTTGGCCACAAAATTTTATGGTGACATTTGAGTTATTCGTAAAGTACACTAAACCGGKGTTTAAACCCATGAGTTTTGTGAAAAAGCTTGGTTGAGTTAAAAAAGTTGAAATAAAAGTGGGTATGAAACTTATTTTTCCATCAAAATGGTGCCTCAAAAAGTTTGGTCCCCACTTTTGAAGTCGTGTGACATAAGTATCTTGCAAAAAAGTTTTGACGCTTCAACTATAGTTGCCTTCTCAACTTCAAAAAAAGTCATGCCCAAAGTGGGGGGACTTTACAAATAACTCAATTATAGCTTCATTTCATGGTTTTATTTGTCATGGTTACATTTCATACCTTTGGTCATGTGACTTCAAAATTCCATTTCCAACAAGTCATGTCTATTTGTCTCCTCACACATAGCGTCTACAAGAGAATGCAATGTTTCAAGTATAGTCCTAGTAGAATAGTCTTATGAGTAATGATGTGAAAGGAGATTGTATAGTAAATTTTTGCTGAAAAGACATGTATTTCTAGTAAAGGTTTACTAAAAACACCCATTCAAGTCATTACTTGTAGAACTATACTAATTATTATCATTATCCTACTTATTATATAATTCGGGGGCTACATTTGAAATGAATAAACATCAATTATTATCATTATCCTACTTATTATATAATTTGGAGGCTACATTTAAAATGAACAAAAATTAATTATTATCATCCTTATAGTTTTTTGACTATGTTTTCATCCCAAATGCTCCAAAAGTGCATTTCTAGTACAAATAACAAATTTTAGAAGAAAAAAAATTGGGATACAAGTTACCATAGGATCTTCGTAGTACTCATGTTTTGAAAAGATGCAGGAAAATTTTCAAAAAGATCCACCAAGTGGATTGTAAGATATTAGCATTAGATGTTTTTTCAGCCCCCCAAGAGCCTGTTTCAGGGCTGTTCCCTGAAACTGTTCCCTGCACAGGGAACCAGCGACTACTGGTCTGAAATTTTGAATTTCAAACAAAAAAAAAAAAAAAATCCAGAAATCTTAGAAAGTATAAAGAAACTGAAAACTGATTTTAAAAAAAAAATTCAAAAAGTTATTTTTTAAATAATTAATAAATTAGTATTATCTGACGTGGCAGTCTCTGTGCCACGTCAGACTGCCTACGTTGTCGTGAAGTTTGCAGTCGGTCCAGAAAAGCACAGGGCTTCTGGCTGTGGTAGTGCTTGTTTGTAAACCAAAAACAACTTTGACCAAGAAAACCTCAATTCCAACACCAACCCAATTACAATAATTTACCAAAATCCATTTTCAATAATACTTACTTTAAAATAAAGACAATTTTGCTATTGCTTTAGCAAATTCACTTTCACCCACAACCCTCATAATATATTTTTCTATAATATAATCATAATATCAATTTATTTTTCTATGTCATAATCCTCTAATTTTCCTCACTATTGCCTTTATATATTGATTTTAGCTTATTAATAAAAGTAAAAGAAAACATAAAAATAAAACCAAACTAACAGTTAACTCTAACTTGCAATTATAGAACTAATATTAAAATAAATAAATGTCTATTTTTAACTAATAGACGGCCCACATCACAACATCCACCCCTTATGAACATGCACATCCTCCAGTATGTGCTTGTTTATCAAGAAAAACGATGTAGGCCTAAATTATCCTTTGTCCAGATGTTCGTTTACTTGAAAATCTCCACAAACTTTATCTTCAACTTCTTGTTTGGATCTTTCATCTTCAACACTTTGTTCGCCACTTCTACAACCAACTTTAAAGTCTTCATCCTCCAATTCATTGTCCTTTAACTTGTCATCCTTCAATTTGTCATCTTTCAACTTGTGAGCATCAAACTTGTTGTCTTCCAACTCATTATGATCCTCTGAATGCATATGCAATACCTTATCTTCACTCCAAAAGCCTAAATCCAACAAAGTATTCAACACCCCCATAGTATGATCTAGAGATGACTCTCCAAACACCATTGATATACATTCATCTCCTTCAGATTCATTTGTTTTTTTTAACTCAATCTTGGCACTCTGAATATATCGCTTCTCTATTCCTTTCAAACTATTTATATTTTTGTATAAAATAGACTCATTACCACATAAACCAGTTAAATTCTTAGCTCCATCTTTCTTGTCTTGCAGGAATCTCCCACCCCTTATACTTTTGCAATCCCTCTTACAATCAAGGAAATTGCCCCCATATTTTCTACTCACTTTTTGCAAAAGATGACCTCGCAAATTCTTACAATTCCTCTTCTGATTTCTACAAACAGTCAAATATTTCACACCTTGCTTTCCATTTTGACTTCTAATCCTAGTACCCYTTGATATATTGTCTATGACCTTTGCCTCCATCCGCTTGTTAGAAATATAAGGTTGTCTAAGAATGATGGGATTTGTAGAAAAATCTTGCACAAAGAATTTTTGTTTAGCATTTCCATCTTCAATCATCACTTTTATCTTTGAACAATCTCCATATAAAATTCCCTGTGAATTATTTGAAGAGATATGACATGTCATTCATATTTTGTTTATTTTGCTTCATAACATCAATAATCACCTCATGAAAATCATGCTTTGCAATTTTAAGGATTTCATCCAATGTGAATTGTACCTTTGCATTCAAAACCAGTTCTTCCAATATCGTCTCCATATTTGTGTCTCTTAGACCTTCATCCACCTCTTCTTGTTTATACTTCTTCAACACATAGAACACCACCACTCCAACTCTTCACGTCGGGTTCACCAAAGATGTCGCAAAGTTTGCGGTCGGTCCAGAAAAACACGGGGCTTCTGGTTGTGGCAGTGTTGAAAAAGAAAGAAGAAAAAGAAAGTCTCTAAAAGAAACCTAAGCTTGCACCTAAACCAACATCAAATCCAAAAGAAGCATGTTTCTATAATCTAACCACAAATCAACCCTCAACCTCAAATCGTGTCAGTTACAGTAGCACGCGAAACCCACTCAGGTTTGCCTACTGTATCCTGTCAACTCAAAAGAATAGCCCTCTCAACAATATAAAGGAAAAAGAAACCCAACCCTTGCAAAATGAACACTCCAAACCATCAATTGAACCAAAAGATAATCATATTCTATTTCCAAGTTGGAAAATCCTCCCAAAGAATATAAGAGAGAACAAAAGAAAACACAAGACAAAAGAGAGAGAGAGAGAGAGAACACCAAAGGTGGAAGCCCAGCCTTTAAATACCCTCCTACAAACCCTAGCCGCCTTTCACAAGGCGAAAAGTAAAACCAAACATAAAAATAAAACCAAACTAAGAGTTAACTCTAACTTGCAATTATAGAACTAACATTAAAATAAATAAATGTCTATTTTTCACTAATAGACGGCCTACATCACGACAACGTGGCAGAGTTCCAGAGTTCCCAATGTGTTCCCACAGCCCGGGAACTTGCAGTCTTCTAGATGATTCAAAAAACATTTAATGCATTTGAATTAACAAAAATCCTTTTTAGGCCTTGCAAAAAACAAGGCACTTGTACTTCACAAGGTCATACTTGTATGAAAAAATGTTAATGATGGTGGTTCTTCTTTCTTCAAGTTAAGTTGGCTACATGCTTGAAAAATTTGAGATCATTTGAAATTGTACAACGCTTAGGAAAAAAACAATAAATAGAAAGATGTAGAGGATGATTCAAAATATCAAACTAGTAAGAATTTAGTGATGGAATTCAAAAATACTAATCCCAATGGTTTTAATGTTGTAATCAACAATCTACATACTATGATTTTAATTTTTTCAAAAAATATAAAAAATTGAGTTAAATAAAGGACTTCAAAGTTTATTTCAAACTAGAAAATTCATAATTACTAGCAAACTAAAACTCCTCATAACTTTTGTCTCATTAACCAAATGGAATGATTAAAGTTTTTTACATGTAACTACATGAATTTAGAAAACCAATTTCAAATTCCAGTTTATGAATAAAGTGATTGTTTTTATTTGCTCAAAGTACTCAATTGAGGATAAAATCTGTATATCATACAATAAATTTTTAAGCATGTAATTAAAAGTTTTGAAATTGTTGGGACTTAAAAATATCTTGTTTTCATGTTGTGTGAAAACCTCAAAGACAAAAAGAAAAATCCCATTCGTAGTGAGGTGCCCAAAATCACTATGTTGTCAAAAAAACGTAGCTTGGTCTTTTTTAGGGGTTATCTTACTTCAATTTTGTACTCCATAGTTTTTAATCTTAGGTTGAATTGTGTTGAAACTTATTTTAAACTAATACATTAAGAATGGTCCTTGTACATTGGACCTTATATGGACAAGATACTTAGCAATTTTGTGCTGAATCTCCATTGTAATCATAGATTAAGAAGCAAAGGACAAAAATACATATACAAAAAAGACTTTATCACAGTACTCCATATTATTATTATTGTACATAGACTAGAAGAAATTCATGTTTTTGTGACAAGTTGGTTAACATAGGCCTACAGTTTTTTGAACAAAAGGCATGCCTCGGTGATGTTCCAAGTTATGTCCACCCCCCTCCATCAAGATTGATATGGAAAAACATGCAAAAATTTGAGAAAACACGTTTTATTCTTAAAACAATGTCTACATAGACATGGTCTAAGAAAGTGCCAAAAGTGCACAATGTAGCAGCCACGTCACCTCCATGCAAGCGAGCACTGCCATGTGGGTTTTTTTCACCTGATTTGACAATGATGTGGCCGTGGGAAAAATGTTGTGATAACTAGCAAGAATGATGTGGCATGCCCAGTCAACATACTTAAACGTCGTCTGATAATTTTAATACTATTTTTACGACATCATTTTAAATGTCTCGATATTTTTGAGACATCAACTGGTGCATACTGTATCCATAAGGCATGGTTGATGCAAAATAATTTTTTGAAAGAAAGTCAAAAAATAAATAAACAAGAGAAATTGTCTAATTGAGCAAATTTACCATCTACCATTTATAGAATTTTTTATAGCAAAGTGAAGGTATTACTTCATTGAGATTTAATGACAATGAAGGATGCAAAAGGCATTTTTTACTAAAAATCCACGTTCCATTTCTAATAGGAGAAAAAATATGAGATAATTCAAAGATGGGAACTTATTTGTTGGACATCTGGATGTTTTATGAGACATGTAGACATTGTTTTGACACGTGCCAACATGTTTTACTGGATGTTGTTTCAAACATTCTACATCAAACACAATTCTTGCTTTACTTATCCCATATGGATTTGTTTACTTCCTTCCACCCTAGCTACTTGTAAAAAGAGCTATTGTTTTCATCCATGGTGAACATCCATGCATTTCCATTTTTTTACAAAGTATGCCATGTGGCTACCATTCCCCTATGTTTTTCACATGTGGTTAGCACTYTACCTCAACCTACAATAACTTTCACCAACTTAGAGGTAGTCAAACCAAAAACCTTGGCCAATGTGCATTTCCATGCTTTTTTGGACATTGTATAGAATGTGACTATGTTTTATGAATGTATTTCATAACACCATTGTAGCATAGGACATCAATTTATTGTGCTAGTGACATCCAATGGTTTTTTCGAACACCTAACTGAATTCTACCTTCCTTGGTCACAATCCCATCTTCGTGCTCCTATTTTAAAAAACATGCTTGTTTATTGCTAACGTAAAAAAATGTGGATTTCTTCTAATGATACTAGAAAGATAATACTACTTCTTACCACAAAACAATTTGAACTATACAATTGGAGGGAGAGTGAAACCTATACAAAGATTCCAATGACTACTACCTTGCCACCTGAATGTATTACTTAAAATAATGTGGTGTTATCAAAATCTTGTAGTGGACTGTAATTGGAATTTAGAGTGCCCTCTAGAGAGTGCCTTCCACTATGATTTTGATTTTGTTTTTTAACTTGATTTCCAATAAATAATCTTTTTCTACCCTTTGTTTCTATCCTCATTTAAACAAGCAATTCTAAACTGTTTTTAAGGTATCATGAGCACTATTATCAATTCTAATTAAACATCAATACCTAAAGTATTAGTAAAATTAGTGTAAAAAAACTTTGTAAACTACAAGATGAAAGAATTATTAAAGAAGTCATTGAATATGAGTCATTATATGAATTCACCATTTATTTTATTTATTTATCAATATACTATTATGAAAGTGTATTATGTAAAGAAAAAAAAAGGCCATAGAAGGGTTGTTTCAAGGCTGAGAACTAGCACGATATTTGCTAGGGAATTATATAATTTGAAAAATTAGTTTTTTTTGTAAGAACAAAAATATGGCTAATCAATGGTAAAACATTTTTTTTCACTTTGTCAAAGGAATTATTGTCATCCAATTTGGTGTATAGAGTTTTGTTGATAAATGATACTTCTCTATCTTTGAAACAACTTCAAGCCATTTTAGGTATTTTTACTTTATTCAAGACATTATATTTAGACACTAATACACTTATGTAGTGTATTTTTTTTATAGATTTCAACTTTTTTTTGTGACACTTGATGATGAAGAGAATTACCTTTGTGCACTCAGTTTGCTTACCGTCTGATGAGCGCCCGGGTCATTTGATGGCGCGTGCAATATGGTGTCAGTCGCCCAACATTTGTGTATAATTTATAATTTTTTTGGCGATATACGGTCTTCTCTGTATCAAATCTAACTGTAGTCTTATAGTTGAAGATTAGTTTCTGAGTTTTTGGATAACACTTCAAACGTTAGGCTACCAAATATATTGAAATGTTTGGCACTTGACATATGGAGCCCATAATTTGATCGCCTAACATTTTATACATTTGGAAAGTAATATGAGTTCCTATTCAGTGTCTAGTCACTTCGGATCTTTCATAGTTTAGTTTCAACAGTCTTCTAGCGTTGAGTACTCCCTCAGGTTTTAATATTTAAAAGGTCGGACTCTTCTTATGGGAATTATTAAGTGCCGATTAGTTTCGTCCCTTTCTATSACGAATTGTAGGCACTTMAAACGAAATCAATCAAAGAGTGTGCTTTGGGTGATATTCTTCTTTTCACAGATCGAGTGGTTGTTGCATTGCGCAGTGGCTGGGAAGTATTGCAACGCTGACGAATCAATCACATTGCATCTTGGTGAGTCCATTGGTATATATTACAAAATCCGTTGCTGATCCGCGTACTAACTCGTAGTATGAGCACAATATTGCGTTACTTCTCCTGTGACCTACGAGTTATTTTATTCATGATTGCTTGATTCAACTTGGTATTTAGTAAGATTTTGAAAGCTGGGATGTTTTCACGGTTTGTTAGAATTGGTCAGTACGCTCGTAATCGCTTATTCTGGCTTGTGCTTGATGTAATGMAGTTAGAACTGCCAACGATCTACATGGAGACGAAGATGAGCTCTCATTCCCTCCGGAGTTCACKGAACGTTTTTTTGGGGAAGAAGGAAAAATATATGGATACAAAGGATTGAAGGTCTTTTACTTACCAGCTCGTCCTCTTCTAGCATTACTTGGATTGCTATTATTCTTTCCAGTGATACAGGCTTTGACGAAACATGTTGCCTGCAGATTGATGTGTGGCTTCACACTGTCTCCTTTTATGCGCATGCTAATATTCACTACGATGTGAAACTTCGGGTATGTCTTACTCGTGGTTTGTTTTGAGTTGTTGTCCCTGTTTGATTTGAATGTGGCAATTAAGTCAAATATACAAGGATCCCTAGCCAACCACAACTATCAAGCAACTCGCACGATTGAATTTCATCTGCAATATCTTCATGATTACGATCTACAGTAGCTATAACAGACAAGATTTTGCATTTCCGGAATGGTACCATTATGATGTTGCTAATCAGATATTGAATGGTGACTATTCTGCTTTCTTCAGGATGGAGGGCCTGGGAACCCAACTGCAAATCTGCCTGCAAAAATGAAGGTGAATCCTGTGCATAATGCCGATATATTGTCAACGTATGCATTATCAATGTTTTACAAGAATATCTTTTAGTTTTCTGACGATCGCTTAGAGGGCAAGGATGAGCTTCTTAATTGTTTTTTGGTCAAGARAACATCACTTCAGCATTATTTTTAAAATTTTCTGTTTGAATGTTAATGGTGCAGGAAATTTTTGGTGAGGCTCTGATTGAGAATCGGGAAGCTTTTCTTGAAATTATACCCCAGTCTACTGATTCTTTCTTGTAAGTGAATAKGCCTCTGTRTCTTTYCCTTTCAATGTATATTTCCGAGCAYGTTCGATTTTAGGTTGAAGAATAGCTGGCTGAAATCTGGGGCCGCCCTTTGTTAATTGCTTGCCAACACTGTGGATGGGTGGGCTTGACAGACAAGTGCTCAAGGAGGAGGGAAAGGTTGTCGATTCCTGGAGAGCGGATTGCGGGAACTCAGCAAATGGCAAACTGCGACAGGTATCAGAGATTCTTTCCTTCCTGCATTTGTTCTTAAGCGTGCATGACGGTATACAKATAGCATGTTTGTAGATAACGATGATATTTTATTGAAACCTTTTTTGTGTAWAGTTTTCTATTCYGTTATAAATTTTGTGGAATTTTGTGGGTGTCTATCATTTATCAGCTGAAGCTTAYSGAGTTAGAGAAATCTATCACTCGTCATGTACCACACATAGCTTCCTGYTWYATATTAACGAGAATCAGGATCTGGTACTCTGAGTTGAGACCATGCTACTGAAAATTATCTGGATGTTGTSGATAAAGTTATGGACGAATGTCATCGTCCTTCACGCCAAAATAGGGAAAGACTTTATCCTTTWCGAACKTTGCATKTATCCTTCGCCAGTTCACTAATTTATCWTTCATATTGTTTTCAYTTCTTTTGTGTTCTTACCTTCCAGATYGTGCGCTTAGAGCTGAACGATGYGCGAGTGAGGAAGTTTTACACTTGCCTGACACCTTTGATCTCCTTGTTCATTGATGGTGAGTTGCACACTTAAAGTAMAAACGTAGTACATACATATAACTTTAGTATCTGGTTTTGAAAWTTTWTTCTTWAMT
>VACF01002477.1:0-93376 GCA_006891605.1 Pleurozium schreberi | reverse complement strand
AYCTSGWAGSWMYTTTGTTTTGATATARCTGCATCTTAAARAAGTRTAGATCTATCCTACCATCTGATTTTGATTATTGTGCAGGYGGGCTGCCTATTGAAAGTGATGACCCTAGGTGGGAAATTTATGTGTCACTGGAAGGAGAAGGCCCAGAGATAGTAGTCACTGGATTTTGCACTGTCTATCGCTTCTACAGCTACCCTGAAAGCACAAGGTTGAGGGTTAGCCAGGTATACAAATGACCCCGTCTACAGTACCATTATAAGGATCTAATGTGTCCTAAGTAATGATAGTTCCAGACTTGATGTCTCATTAGCAGAAGAGTTGAATTTGTGTTCCAATGTTTGTAGATTTGCTTATTGTATTAGTAAATTTCTAATTGGGTCTTTGCTTATCTTTTCGGGAACAGATTCTGGTTCTCCCTCCTTATCAGGGACAAGGATATGGATATAGGATGTTGGAGACAATCCACAGAATAGCTATCGAACGCAATTGCTATGACATCACCTTCGAGGATCCCTCAGATAGCTTGCAGGAGCTGCGTGAATGCATGGATGTACAACGTCTTCTTCAGTTTCCGCCTGCTGTCACWGCTCTCTCCTTGTGTTTAGCCAGATTTCGCACCATGGCAAACAGTGAAATGGAGATTGCAACTACTTCAGGACAGGACACGATTCCTGATTCTTCCGACTCCTTCACGAAGGGCAACAGTAAGTCATCTCATATGTCGAAGTCAAGTACAGTTATTGATAGGAGTTATAAGACCATATTGGTGCCTCCTTCAGCGGTAATAGAGGAAGCGAGGAAGGCTTTGAAAATCAACAAGGGGCAAATGAAACGATGCTGGGAGGCTCTGCTCTTTCTGCAGTTAGAATCATCAGAGATGGYYATASAAGAGGCATTCAGGGAGCTCCTTGTGAAGAGGCTTCATGCTGAGATTTTTTCAAAAAAAGATGAAGATGTTGGTCAAGGGAAGCAGATAACCGACACAGACAATGATTACAACATTGATAAAACTTTCACTATGATGCGTGTCCAACAATCGGATGCCAACAGCACTGACCCAAAGATGATTGGTGACGTCCTCGACGCTAGCGATGAAGAGAAGAAGCTGCAAGCCCTGCAAGAGCTTCTCGAAGAACGCGAAGTAGAGCTGCAAGCTGTGGCCGACAAAGTATCTTCAAGGTTTAAAAAGCTGGGCATCTCGGTGAAGGTCAGGGATGTATAATCAACATATATGAGGTAGCATTTAGTGTTGCGTAGATAACTTAGCATCACTAGTCGATGTTTTTCTTCTGGGCTAGATCTGATCTTTTTTTGAGAACAATGACAAAGCTGAATCCTTATCTTCATCATCAGTGCGAACTTCACTGTGTATGCAGATAATCGCTTTCCAGCCCACAGATCCGTTTGGTAGACCCTATGTATGTATGTATTCCGGTTTTGATTTTTGACCGAGGTGGGTACGATGCTCTTTAGTCTGAGGCTCGGACTGGGATACTTAAATTAATTTTCTTTCAAAAGCACAGGCTTCGTACTGTATATGCGTCGATGTTCTAATGGGTTTTGAACGGTGGTTTAACACGATTCTGTTGACCAATGTGATTCACCAATATTCGATTTTGATATTTCTAGTTTGATTTCTTCCCTCCCTAAATTCTCCCAAAATCCCCCTTGAAGAAATTTGAATTGGTAGAGTTTTCATCTTAGTTCTCTTGAAATGTCACTAAATTCACCACACAACCAATTTGACTTTGAAAAGTTCAAGCTTTTTGGGGTCTTAGGACCAACAAACCACAATATTAAGTCATGGGGGCCTACCAGGACCTCCATTGGACTAGTCTTTTCAGATAAGGTAATCTTCCATTGAATGGTAGACTACTGAATTGTAAGACTTCAGTTTTGAATTTTAACCCTTGAAGGACCAAACGGCAGTTTTTTGGCAACATACCAAATTTTTATTTTTATTGTTTGAAATTTTCACACAACATGTGCTAAAGGAGTAGTTTCAAGGTGCAACCATTTTCATAACTTTTGAGTACATGGTTAAGACGTTATCACATAGTATGTAATTTTCATTGATCTTTTGATAGCCCAAAAATTTCTTAAAAAATCACTCTTTTAAGAAATAAAAATTTGAATTGGTTTCCTAGATTTATATAAGGGAAACCACCCCATTGTGGTCAAAATTGTAATGGTGGTGTACATTTCATGAATTATATAGTGGTGGGTGATTACTAGGCAACATTGTCACCTTCATGGCTAATGTGTTTTGCAAAAAAATTCCCCAAATTGGAGCTTGTTTGTGCATTTCATAGGCCAGCACAAAATCATTGAAACTGGCCTAACTTACTTGTTATTGCATGTCTTGCCACAAAATTTGATTCAAGTTGAGCATCTAAGGATTTTTTAACTCCATTACTCTTTGAGTTTTTTCAAATTAGGTGTAGTTTGACCTAGAATGAGTATGGAGTCTAAAAATTGACCAAAATGTGGTCAACTGGCCACTAAAGGGTTAACTCAATGTACAATATTTAAAAATAATATGAAATCAAAGGATATAGATTAACTATTACTCTGTGTAACATCCCAACCGTTGGGATTGGCATTTTTCAATTCGATAACTAAATCCTTAACATTTAGGATTCTGAATCATTCTCTACTCTTCGTTCTACTACTTAATTTTTTCCTAAATTTTGTACAATTCCAAATGATTTGAAATTTTTCAAGCATGTAGCGAACTTGCCTTGAAAAATGAATTCAAAGAAGAACCACCACTTTTAACATTTTTTCATACAAATGTGACCTTGTGAAGTGTAGTTGCCTAAGTTTTTGTAGGGCCAAAAAAAGAATTTTTGTCAAGTGAAATGCTAATATCTTGTAATCTACACGGTGGAAATTTTCGAAATTTTTTCCACATCTTCTCAATACTAACATACTACAAGATCCTACACTTGGGTGATTGCAAGAAACACTTCACATTTTTGTCTCAAGAACGCAGTTTTTGGCCATAGGATTGGTAGTACAAAGTTGTACTACCAGAATTCTGTGTTAGCGGCGCGCCTACAAATGTAAACTATACATTCTAGGTGCCTGCATATCTACGCCGTCGATTTATTACTATGCAATACTACAAAGTGTTGCGTGGTACTACAAAAATCATTGAGAGCAAAAAATAGCAAAAAAAGTGTCTGTGGACTTTTTTGTTTTTAATAATAAAAAAAAATTCAAAATATTGTTTAAAAAGAATCCGTTTTGCTAGAGAAGATTGCGCTTGCATTGCACCTTAGAATTCATGTAGAATTTTTTTTCCCTCTTTGTAGCCTTCGCGCAATGTAGTAGTCTAGTGTAAGAATGAGTAGAACAAATTTCAAAAACTTTGACTATGTAGATTGCAAGATGATTTCATATAAAGTGAAAAAAACAAGTTTATTTGCACGTTGCTCAATTACATATTTTGACTTTGAACTTCTTAGCTTAAAACTTTTGCCCTACTAATTTTGAATTTCTAATTTTGTGTGAGCAAAAATTGAATTGAGAGTCTAGAAAAAAAAATTCAGAAAACACACTTAATTTTCTATCATTAAAAAACTGTTAATTAGGAGTAGGTTCAAGATTGGAGGGAAAACTAAAATGTTATCAGCTCTAAGATGGAATTGAAACAAACTAATTTCAATGGTGAGATTGTTCTAGTAAGAGATTTTTACATTATGAAACTTTTTTTTTCCGAGAAATTGTGAAAATTTAGTTAAAAAATGAATCCTACAAGTTACTTTTTCAAGAAGATGCTCCAATTGCCCGAAAAACAAGATTGTCCATAACTGTCTCATAACAAATCCAAATAGAATGATCAATGCTTTTCATGTAGACAAAAGTACGAACTATAAGAAAAAATATTAGAAAAAAAAATTTCAAATTTTTGAAACTTTTTTTTGCTGCACCTCTCCCCCCTTCTCCCCTAGGTTGAGTTGTTTTGGGCATAACTTTTGTTCCCAAGCACTAATTGAAAAAAAAGTTATATTTTCATGAAGAAAATTAGATATTTATATCTTCAAAAAAAGTTTCAAAAAATCAAGACAAAAATTGAGATTGTAGGTACATGCCTGAAATCTACCTTGTCCCCCAAAGGGACAGATGGTCTTTTAGGGGTTAAACCAATAAACAGCCTTCTCTTATTTTGAAAGTGGCTTTTCAACACTAGAAAAAGTTGCTAAAAAACGGATGAAATTTGTCAAATATCCCTCTAAATAAATAGATATTATATTAACTAAATATTATAAATATAATATCCTTTGATATTTGAATGAGCATATAACTATCAATGATTATGAATAAACTTGTCCATTTACTTCTTACGGTAGCCCTCAAAAGACGAGGTCTATCAATTAGAATCTTGATCTTAGAATCTTAGATGAATAGATGCATTTTTTGTTTTAAAATTTCTCTAAAAAATGTTCGTTGGACAAAGTTTTGTCCTATGCAACATTTTAGGTTTAAAGGTGTTCCTAGGGTTTTATTATTTAGATTCCTTACATGCATTCTAGGGTGCATACTAATTAGTCTATCAACAAGAAAACAAAACCAAAAAATGATGAACGATTTTAAAATACACTAAATAATGACATTAGGTTGCCTTTACAATTAGGTTGCCTATGGTACGTTTGCCCCTTGCATCGTCTCTTGTAGGTTTAATTTGTAAGGATTGAACAAATTCAATAGTGCTTGATGCCCGCTTAGTGGTGCTGAACTTTGATGATGGTGACCACTTTCCGGAGTACGTATAAGGTAGGCAAACCCGATACCAACCATTGACCTAATACCACTCAAATGTAGGGTTGTCATTGATTATAAAGTGAGAATCTATGATCTAGTGATGCATGGCTTAACTTCACTTATTGTGAAGTTAAGGCATGTAATTATGTCATAGATTCTCATTCAAGAATCAACAAGAGTCCTACATTTGGGTGGTATTAGGTCAATGGTTCGTATTGGGTTCGCCTACCTTAAGCCATGACAGAGGATGAGAGTGCCATGATTAATTATGGGCCCAGTTTTGCAGGGAATTCTATCCGGACATGACGTGGGCTTTTCCTGTCCGGATGTCATGACGCATCATGACGCGTCGGAGTCTGTCCCGAATGTTGACGGCGTCGTCAACGGTGTGGATGAAGTCCGTCGACAGTGCGCGGCGCATGGATAGCAATTCCGAGGCCGTCGATAGAGGCCATCGACCGTTGATAGAGGCCATCGACCATCGACTGAGGCCGTCTCTGAAGTCCGTCCAGCGAGTCTTGACCGTCCATAGAAACCGTTCACTAGGCACGTCCCTCCAAGGCGTCCCTGTCAGGTCCGTCTTCCAATCGCATTGTTGACGTTTTTTCATCCTCTGTCGTCGATTCTGTCGTTGATTTCATCCTGACGGATGCCGGGGTTGACGTCAGACGTTCGTCCGGACGTGACGTGACGGGGACATCCCTGCAGTTTTGCTTCAACTCCGAATTATTTAATATACTTTTCATTAATTTGCAATTTTCGAGTCAATTCTCTTGAGGAATCTGCTCCATAGTCAGTTAGTTTCTTGAAAATTCGGGACAAATGTTGATTCCAGATTTCATCAACTGTTACCAATTTAAGGAAGAGCTAGTTGTGATTTCCATTGATCTTTCTTTCTGGCTTTCTAGACTCCCGGGTCTCTTCCTCTCCAGATGCTTTAATTTGCAGTGCCATCTGATGGGACTCTATTCTGGCTGTTAGCTACAACTGAGAATTCCTTCTAAGCTTATGTTTTGTGCTCATTTACTAGATCAATGCTCTCCGTGATAATTTGCAATCTGTTCTTGAAATAGTCCAAGAAGAAAACATCGGGACCCTTCAAGTGGATCTCGAGGTGAAGATGTGTCTTTAATTGTCTATTTTGATTCCAATTTGTGATTAATATTCTTTCAGCCTTGCTTATGCAGGTCATAGGCTGCATCCACGACCTAGTATCACCATTTGTTACTGAAAGAGTTGTATCGTCTCGGTTTGGGTTCATTCAATGTAGGGCTGATCTGTTCATGAACTTGGCAATGTCCAAATCTTACGATATTTTCTTGAGCCATAGTGGCGCTCAAAAAGACTTCGTGGAGCATCTGAACGTAACGCCGATCGAGATAACCCGAGTATGTGGACATCTTTGATCGAGCTAGATGCCTTAATTAGAACATGGTGAGCAAATCAGCAAATCCAGTTTGGAGTATGCCGGGACATGTAAGTTGGCCGTTGCTGTGGTGTCGATCGGAGGAGTATTTCACAAAAAGCAGGCCGCCCATGCATGGATTTGGGTGCGAGTTACACAACACCGAAAGATGGCAATGGATTTCCTTCCCTGCCTTGCCTCCTTCCTATATTCCTTGCTTTCCGCCTAGAAGACGCAAAGGATTCGAGCAAGCAATAGGGATGGATGAAGATGTGGCAGAAATGGGAAGTGAATGAGAAGATGAGTGAAATTAAGGAGAAAGAGTAGGCCTAGACGAGTCCAGCCTACGGTCTGGAAGGAAGCTATGGGTAGATCGACTGTTGGAACGAACTCGCAGTCCAATTTACATAGTTACCAGAAGAGGATGGATACGATCTAGAAGTGTGTTTTGAAGGAGGTCGCACAGGTCATCGCTCGTAGGCTTGATGATTTGAATGGAGGTGTTGGCCCAGCCAATGTGGGAGATCGGCTGATGCAGCCATAGTTACAAGGTGACAACAGTTGTTCCAACTGTCCATTTTCAAATGGCGCTCTTGAGATCCTGGGAAACAATTATATTGTTTGCTTGTGGAGTCTTGGAATTTGGGGTTTGACATACCAACCTGGACTTGGCTCTCGTATTTTTACACTAGTATGCTTACGACTTGAGTGATTGGATGTGGATAATGGGYCGTTTGAGTTTTAGTGAACAACCTGAATCACTGAACATTCTGTAGATTGTTATGTTTAGTGTGTTAACTGACTACAGTATCTTCAGTTGATATTATCTTGTACGGAGTAATTAAATGGAAGTCCAGTGCCACGGCATCAGTCCAGTGCCACTAACTAACTGGAGTGATCAGTGCCACTAACTGGAGCGATCAATGCCACTTCCAAGTGAAAGTGGCCGCCGTCACCTCATTGTATAAATAAGAGGTCCTTCCTCCGCATTCCTTCCCATTTTTTTGTCCTCACGTTGCTCTCCGTTTCTTGCCATCCCGGCGTTCTTGGCTTGTGCTTGGCTTCTTCCGTCCAGATGCTTTGCTTTGCTTCTCTCACTTGCTGTTTTCTAATTACGATGGCATCCTCCTCCCATGCTATCCCTACGCCATTCTGCTGCTATCATTGCGGGGTGGAATCGAACGACAACTTGTTTAAATATTTTGACAACGAAAACAGGGTTGTCTCAGATGTTCATGTTTTCAGAAATCTCTTCCGAAAACCGGACGTCCGATTTGAATGGACGCTAGCAGACGCTGGCGGACGGTGTCCTGTCGTCATCCAGCGGACGGGGCGGCGGACCCGCGGACGGGCGGATGGCCGCTCAATGGAAACAATAGACTTTGACTGCGATTTGCAAATTGAGTCTTTCGAATTTTGGGGCATATAATATACCATTGGAAAGGTGCTTTGAAGACCTTTCCATTGGAAAGGTGCTTTGAAGACATAAAACTCACGGCGATTTATTTGTTCAACTCTAGATGGTGGGCAGTGGGAGATTTAATTTAATTCCCACCTTGAAGTTTGTGACACTCAAATATCAAGCACAAAAAAGCTGAAAAAGTCCCCCACAGCCTGCCTAGCCTGTGGAAAGACCAATCACTGACTTTTTACATGTCGAGTTTGGCGCATAATGTTAAATTCTGCATGAGTTGCAAATTTGCTACAAACATCATCTGACAATGAATTGAAGAAGATTCAGTACGTGAAGGTATATATGAGCAGAAGAGAGTTCCTGGAAACGAACGGGCCGGCAGAGTAACTCGAGAAAATAAGAATTCCGTAGGTGCCGGGAGGTTCAAATAATAAACTTACCGGCCAGATTGCCGCAGCGTCACCTCGCGGCAGCGCCCATKTGCGGCACCTCTGACCTCGAAAAAGGGCCGCGCTGCTTGATCCTGTGATTGAGGAATTTTTGAGTTGCATTAATTAGAGCATAATTATACTGTCTGCTTATAGTGCTTAGCTTGAACAAGTCTCTATATAACTTGTTTTGGTTGGAGACTGGTTGGCAGGGTCACCATGCTTATGTTTTGGACAACATCAAAGTGACGGAGATTTGCAAGTCAAGTGCACCGAGATCACTAGCCCGCTAAACCTTAATTCCGTGACTTGTCAAGGTGCTGTTGCGCTTGCGAGGGATTTGTGTAATGGTACGAGCAGGACCCGGAGCAAGACGTCGTAATCTACTCTGAATAGGGGTATTAAGGGACCCATACTAATTATTTCACATTTCACACTATATAAATATCTACCTGGGTTGTACAGTGGCCTCCAATAAGTCTTGCAACCCTGAATAATCTCATATTACAAGATCATAGGTAGTGAATTTCAACCGGCTTTGGAGTTGAGTGGACCAACATTACTGTAGACGCGCTTCTAGTGATTGTTGCTTGTAGACGTAGCCTAGAAGTTTTGAGAGCAAAATTGATGTTTGTCTACAATATTGTGTATGTGATATTGCTAGGAGTTCTATAAGCAAAGTTTGTGAAATTTTAAGTAGTGTTTGTGAGCTTTGCACTACGATATAGTGTAAATCTCATTGAATGGTCACCACATTCTTTTGACCTCAATCATTGCGGCACAAAAATTACTGAAATTCCGGGATCCCCCCAGCAGACTCTTCGTACGTGCTAGTCTTGACACCAAGGATCATCAAAATCAAGTCTTTAAAATCGCCAAGGATCATCAGATGTTCAGTTGGTGTACTTGGTGTACTGTACATCTCCTTTGGCGGCSTGCACCTATTAATTGTCAAAAAAGCAATCTTAGAACACCTGCTACGACACTATTCTTTGGTGTGTTTCAATCCTCTATCATTCACTCTGAAACATAAAAACTCTATCAGTCTAAGAACAGGAACTATGCTCAATAACGAAGGCGGCAGTTTTTAAGATAAGCATATCTAACTGTGACAACTAACTAAATGAGACACTCCAAACACTTGCACAATTGAATTATATATTGAGTTGAGAATGCACRTCACCTCAACAGTAGAACTCAAATTCAGATTGAGATCATCATTCTACCWATACAACTTTGWACCACAACAACTTTTGCAGATGGTATCTAAACAATGCTTAAAGTTTCTTCAGTGCTCTAGAATCCTCAGTCTTTGATTTGGTTACCAGAACATTCAAAAATCAATATTAGCAACTATTTTCATGMGGAGAATCAGGTGAGCTACCACCTTACCAAAGGGTTTGTGGGAACCAAGCTCCGACCAGCTTTGATCAAGAGTCCACGGAGAAGTCTGGTTCAGCTGGTTTTGGAATGTTGGAGATTCGAGTGAGCTCGGCGGCTTGCATGCTGCGCAGTCGTTGCACTCCCCGCATGGCATTCTTGGCGAACTTCCCAGCCAAGACAGTTCCTCCAAGAGTGTGCCTCTCCTGGGGTTGATAAGGGGCACCGCTTTGTTGCATCATGCTTTCATGCAGATGTTGGTCCTCTTGGCTGCGTCGGAGGTCCGCCAAGCGGCGGCGTTGGTACCTGCGCCAYGCCGTTTGAATAAAGGAGGCCGCCCATGTTCTCCAATGGTGAGAGTAGTACCTGTACATCACGTTCAAAAAATGTTCAGTAGCTAGAACCTAAAAGCAACAAGCCGGCACCAATTAAGACWGAGGCTCTCTTTGTACTTTGTTTCATTGTGTAACTGCCTCGTAGRTTGTGTTCTTGTACGGAACTAGGGACTTAGTATTTCAAGTAGCAACAGCTCTACACATCAGGAAGAACGCAAACTTCCTCACTTCACGGCAGCCGTAGCTTGTGTTAACGCAATCATAGTATTCTTGAACGACATGACAGGGCCCTTTCCAACCCAAAAACATAGGTCCAAAATGAATATGCTCCTGACTGCCACCTTGAAGCAAACTTTGTCATGAATGAAGACTTTAGTTCACGTTAATTCTAAGCTGAGGTCGTTCGAACCAGACGTAACTTACCTGAAGGTGTGTTGCAGCTGTTTGCTGTGCAGCTTCCGGAACTGACTGGCGACGAACTTGAGATCCTCGGAGGAGAGCGAGAACGCTTCCACCTCCACCACCGCTTTCACGGTGTGCGCGGAAATGGGCAAGTGGCTCTGSGGCTTGGGGTCCAGCGCCCACGTGAGCAGCTCCTCCCCACAGAAGTCTCCGCCTTTCAACATGCCGTAGTTGGTGAAGCCGGACTTCCTGCCGTGGGTCGTCATGCTCTCCAACGTGCCTCGGATGATGAACAGCATTTCGTTCACGGGGTCGCCCTCGCGGAGGATGATGGTGCCTTCGGTGCAGAGCGCCGTCTTCAGGCGCTCGCACATGGCGTCCAGCAAGCTGTCGTCCATTTGGTCAAAGAAGGGCACCTGAAAATAAAATGTTCACAACCAAAACATACTGAATCAATAGCATCGATTGAAAGGTTTCTTCTTCTTCAGTCAGCGGACTATCACTAGTCCGTAAAGGACAAMGAATTCCTGCTYTGAAAAGGGCCAATTCAATTGATCATATTGGGAAAAATCTGATTAAGAYGAGGCCATATTTTATGTCACAATATCCGTGGGTAGGTGCATGTACACTTACATGAACAGCTTTGGAAGATGCTAAAAAGGTACTCGTAAGAACCACTCTTTACCCACCCATCACTAGTTGTGCAAAACTTGCAACGAAGTGGCATTGGGACTCACATTCCGAACAAGGTTCAAACAGAGATGCCGTTTAATGTCCCGGCGGAGGTCTGATGGAAGACTTTGCATGAGGTCCTCTTCATTGACGCCTCGAGTGGCGGCCCATTTGTATTGATCATAACGTCGAACTCGCTCCATGATTTTATTCGGTARGTTCCGGTGGCTCATCCATTGTTCTGAATCTCGACGCTTGACTCTCATCTCCTCCAATCTCAGCGTCAGAGATTGTAGATACGTCTACCAAAATCGACACACACAAGATCAAAGACTAGTTATTGAAACCCAGTTTCTAATCAAATAGTACCGAGTGGTGAAGGCAGGCCCACACCAGGTTGGAAAACTGATCCTTCCTGTAAATAGAAATGGGTAAAACAAAAAAATCCAGATTTGATCTGTTTGCATCAAAAAATCCTTTAATTCTGAAATTTATCCTTSAATTAGAGGCCAGTTACTGAAATACCAGTTAGGTCGAGGCTCCGTTAACCATACAAAAAATCAGAGGCTCCATTGACCATACAAGTGAACTTTGATTTGTGCTAGAAGTTTGAAAACACTTAATCTATTGACATGTAGTTTTTCACTTTTTGCAATTGGTTTTTAGCTCACCACAGTATACATGCGCAAAATTGTAAACGGGGCTGGTTTCTAGCGGTTGTTGTAGGGAAAGGCTCGAAGGTCACCTCTATGGTCACGGAACCTTTCCCTAACATAATGAAAGAATAATGCCAGCGACAAATGAGAACTTTGCAAACAGTGTTGACATAGAGTTTTCGACTCTCGAATACAAAATCAGATTAACCTTAAAACTGTCTGGCAATTTGCGTCCAAAGTCTGTGTGGCCCTGGCATGAGAAAGCTTGCAATGACTGAGGATGATTGACACAGAGGGAGTGGGTAGAAACTAGTTTCTTACTTGCATGTTACCGATTAGAAAGGCAAATAGCAGCAAGCCTGCAATGATGATGAGGATGTCGAAGATGATCTCCAACTCGTAGGAGCTCACATCCAGGGTTTGTGTCAAAGAGCTGCAACGGAATGCAGTGAGATTATTAGACTTTTGACAGTCACTTCCATGACGCCATGTCAGAMCAAGAATTTTCGAGCCTAACGTAAATTAGAAAAGAAATGTGATTGGAATGGTCTTCCCCAACAAGACGCTCCCACATGTCATAAACAATGGCACTATTACTCTCAACCACTCTTCCTCTTAAGATTGTTAACATAMTTCTCATTACTAATGCCTTTTCACATATGTTACATGACACAAATTGTAAAAGTTTTATCTTATATACCACTTAGCATCACTGTTCATATGAAATGTTCTAAAGAGAGGAACTACTCTGAGTCGAAAATCTCTCATATTTTTCTTTACTCGAAGCGTTAATAATTTACACAAGATTTGCGAATGTTGCTTTCAAGATAAAACAAGATTACAAGAAGTATGGATATAGAGAGACACAAGGAGAAAAGCAGACACMGTACCTCAAAGCAAGCAAGCCGAGCCACAAGCTGTACAGATATCTGGTAGCGAACCCTAAAGATGCGATACTGTTATCGATCGCATTCACGTAAATTCCGTATTTGAAATTGGAGGAGTTRCAACTCATTGCAGTACCACCAATTGATGTGTTTYGCGACCATGTAWCCCGGGCAGCATYCGCAAGTGATGCGCAATCCAGGAAACTTCGTTTACAACCGAGTGAAGTTGCCTCAGCTCTGCACACCCCTAACCAGCACTTTTGCTCTCTTTCCACCGCCAACATGTACCAGCAAGCACCCACCACCTGCCGGAGAACCGGATCATGTTTATTCAAGCAGAATTCATCAACGTCTCTTAGCCCCTAATTACCCAAATCAAAAATACGAAATCCACTTTGGAAGCTCACACAGTCCATCCTAGTGGCTTTCAGAACATATTTCTGTCATTCAAAAATGTAGGAGATGATTTCTTCTTTCCGTTGTTACATTTTGTTAATTCCTTGAAGCTTTTTAATTGATTAATTTCAACTCATTTAGACAAGGAAGTGGTCACTTTGGGGTACTCAGGGGTGCCCTGAAGAGCCCAATTAAACGATTGAAATATGTATTGGAAGTTACTGTAGTGGATTATGAGCTTCCAAAGTGRACTTTCAATTTTCAGTTTCGCACTAACAGAAGGGGAATAGAAAAGCAAAACATAAAAAAGATATGGAAGGAGTTTAAGGGATCTCACATGGCTTGCAAGCATGTACAGCAGGAGGTTGAAGGCAGCACCAGCCCATGCAGTTTCCAAAAGCACCCCCGTGGTATTAACAATCTTCGACGTCAATTTGTACAGACGAAGCAAGCGAGGAAGATACTGAAAAAACACAACAAACCGGAGAGCTTTCTTCGTGTCCAACGATGGTGTGGCGCTGTTGAGACTAGGAATCACCACCCAGATCACAAACTGCACACGCACAAGTCCATAAAAAACACATGAGAATCGAACCGACATCCCCAGAATTTCWTTCACCTTCGAAGTAGTTGACAATCCATTTGTCAAAAAATTCTTACACTTCAGAGCCTCTACCATCAAGGTATGTTTTTGTCACAATATTAAATCTCTCATCCTGCAAAACCAGGTTGTGTAATAGTGAATTCAGGGAACTAAGAGTCTGACTTCTAAGATAGGAACGCCATCTGCATGCGGATCCCTTACCAATGAATTGAAAACTCACACTTGCCGAATGTGACCTCAACATGTGACACTTTCATCAGATACTTCAAACTCTTATCACAGCCAAAGTTGTTTTCATGAGAAACATTTCTCATGGTTCAAGTGCAGTCTAGACTTACCTTGAACCATTAGTGATCGAGTGGCAGTTTTAGGTCCTCTACCAAAAAAAACTCGAATCCTTCAAACCTATTGCCAAATAACTCATTCTTCGATGCATTGGAATCCTCTTTCATTTGCCAACAAGACCATATGAAAATTCGACTAGCCCCCAAAACGAACTATGCTCAGTAGCAAATGAGTGTGTCCCTGCTTCAATCAAGTACAAGAACCAACAACGATTGCTGATAAAAACAGGTAAAACTCACCCATTCTGAATGAAAACTGTCACCTCAACACGTGACATGTAAGAAATCAGAAACTTCGAAGTCCTTTCGCACTCCAAGTTGTTTTCATGAGACACATTACTCATGGTTCAATTGCGGTCTAGGCTATCCTTGAACCATTTGATGACCGATTGACAATTATAGATACTCTAACCCCCCCAAAAAAACTTTAACCCATTATAATTATCACATACAGTATCCAAACGACTGATTCTTCGACGCATTCGAATCCTCTTTCACCTGCCACCAAGCCCATCTAAAAATTCGACCACCCTCAAAGGGGAAAAAAATCCAGAAACCCTCACCTGCGGAATGGGCAGCACGGCAATGAGATCAAGCCAAAAGTCTTTCTTCAAATACCGCACCGCAATCTTCTTCGGATCCTTCACCAGATCGCCCCTCCCAAACACCCTCGACGAGCGCGAAACATACGCCGTCCTGAACTGCAGCACCATGTGAATCATGTAACAGAAGTCCGTGATGGTCCGAAACACCGTCACCGACGTTTTCAACCCGGGCTCCACTTGGATGCAGAGCTGGTCGCGGTTGACGACGGGGAGGTAATAGAACAGAGGGTCTACGGACACCGCCACCAAGCAGGACGCCACGAAGAAGACGTTCCATCGGTTCAAGGAAGGACTGGCGGGGTCCAAGCTCCACGGCTTCTTCTTGGCTGCAGAGGGATCGTCCTCCAGGGGCGACCAAGACAATGGGCTCTTGAACTTCAAGGTTTGTCCTATTCGGTACAAAGAGCCCTTCTCCCAGCGCCTGCGAAGGCCGGAAAAGCTGGTGTCGTCGCTGAAAGGGGAGGTGTTGTGGAGGAGGACGTCTGTGTCGGAGTTGAAGGAGTCGCGGGAGGCTAAGTCGGAACGGAACCTGGAAAGCAAGGACAGAGGGGGTTCAGAATTGCCATAAGTTAGTAAGAAAATGAGGGAATTAAAACGGGGTTTGATTGTACTGATCCACTAGACTTATGTGAAGAAGATCGCGATGTGTTGTACTTGTAGGAAGACTTTTGACTACTTGAAGAAGATGGCTACTTGAAGACTTCAACAAAAGGAAACAGAAGTCTTCTTATGAGCTACTCAAAACTGATAAAAGAAAATGAGATGTATACTAAAACCCTAAAAAACCCAAAGGGTATATTGTTTCTAAATGACCAATTCGATTGAGCAAAATTGTGAAATGATAGAATTCCAATAGGGTTTAATTTTATTGATTCACGAGACTCTGCGAAGAAAATTGCATGTGTTGGTAAAAATCAGAAAAAAATTCGACAAAAGAAAGTCTGCGTACGACCTACTCAAAACTGAGAAAAGAAAATGAGACGCAAACCCCTAAAAATACCAAGGATATAGATAAGGGGTTAAACCGATTGATCAAATTGTGGATTGATAGGATTCAAATGGGGTTAAATTCTATTGATCCACCAGATTCCGTGAAGAAGAATGTATGTGTCGGCCAAAGCATGAACAAAAGTGGTCGCAGAAAGTCTGCGTATGAGCTAGTCAAAACTGAGAAAAGAAAATGAGACGACCCCCACCCCAAAAAATAAGGATGAATGGGTTGATGAAATTGTGAATTGACAGAATTCAAACGGGAATCTTTTTKATTGGTCCACTAGACTCCGAGAAGAGGATTGTGTTGGTCAAAACCAGAATAAAATTGGACAAGAGAAAGTCTCCATATGACCTACTCAAAACTGGTAAAAGAAAATGAGGCGCAAGCCCCAAGGGTACAAGGTTTTCAACTGACCACTCGATTGATCATTAAATTTGTGCAATGATAGAATTCAAAAGGATATCTACTGTTTTAATCGTTGAAGAACATTGCAAGTGTTGTTCAAGCAACAAACAGAATTGAACAAAAGAAAGTCCCCATATGACCTACAATGGTCAAGAACRTTTCAAGAGCTGGGAGGCTCAAATGATCCGGGATTTCAGTCACGCTTCCTACCTCACGAATCTTTTGGGCTCGCCATCCATTTTCAGCACCTTCGACAAGCTGCGCATTGAGGTTGCTTCTCTGYGACTGAAAAGTTTGCACAAGCGCGTCAGAAACTTGGTGCAGCACTTGCAATTCCAATTGTAGCAATTTCTCCACGTCCAAGAAAAGACTGGAATTATGCCACTAAAACCGCCCAGAACACAAGAAGGTACTTCGTACTTTCTCTTCACAAGAATGGAYGGTACTCTCGAATGGCCATTGGTTTYTGGTTCCTCACAGAACGTGCGKGTTGCCATAGCCAAAACCGAGAACAGTCAARCCCGAAAACCTGATTGCTAATTCAAACCCTCGCCACCCATCCCTTAATATTTCTTCAGCATTCAGAGAAGTATCGGTACCAACGAAACACCCGTTCTAATAACTCCTCAGCACTCCCCAATCTAAGGACCACTGTACCGACACAAACCACTTCCAAGACAAAACCCGCACAAAAACCCAAAATCGGAAACCCACACAGGAAAATGCGCGTCAACCCTCACATCATCAGTCTCACATCTTTATACATTCATGCACAGAAACCRAAAAACTTCTMYCGCTACGTACGTGAGGTCCAATCGCACCTGGGACGGCGTTGAAAATTTAATATCAACCCACACAAGGAAGAGAAGCCAAAGCCYGTTGATCGCTCCACAGCACCAGATCAGTTGAAGCTTCAGCAGAAGCTCCCGAAGTATCGTCTGCTTTTACAGGGCTGCATCTTTTTCTCTCGATTTCAAGAGACACAAATGTCGGTACCTTCGTTGTTGAATGCTCGTGCGTTTCATGAGTCCAGGAGACGGTGGAAGAGTCACTAGCTTCTTCATTCAGTTGCAATGGAGGAGATCTTTTGAAGAAGCCAAGGCAAGGTCGTCGGAGGATTACTGTTGCTTTCTAGCATYGGAGCAGGCGCGGGAAGTTGGAAATCGGGCTCCATAAAAGTCGGAGAGTGACGTCGAACCATGATGTCACGTACTGTCGAGTGACCTACTTTTCCACGTAGGACATTAAATCGTGCTCACAAAATGGGGCCCGCAAGGTAATGTTTGGGTTCTCCGAGGTTAAAAGTAAAAACAAACCCCGTACATTGAGCCGCCACTAGGATATGTTCTAAACCTCTCTTGCTAATTTGGGGTCTCTAGAGGTCTTTGATTGCAAATTCAGAAATTGCAAAAAAAAATGTGCAAAAAATAAAAAATTCCTACATTTTCTCATGCGGTCAATCTAGCCTACGGGGTCCATTTTGTGGGCACAATTTAGTGTCCACCCCTTTCCACATGCAAGTTCCGTTTGGAAGAATTTGGTATCGTTGTGTCAATGTGCAATGCAAACTATGCAAGTAGATTAGAGAGAGATGCAAGTAGATTAGAGAGAGAGAAGTAAGTTGGGTATCCAAAAATGTCAATTTTTGCTATTGTACCTAGTTATTATTATTAAATTGGTCAAATTTTCATATTTTCTTGTTGACAAGTGACGGAAGGTTCCAACACACCAAAAATTGGGGCCTTCGGAATTGTATACAAAAGTTACAAAGGGTCAAAAAAAATTGGATAGATGTTCTAAATTTTTTTTTTCAACATACACTCATATTGATTTTGGAAATATACACACAATGACGATGGCAATTTTAGGCAGAGTGCAATCTTGGGTGTATCCACGTTACCTCCAACCACCATTAGACTGGTGCCATCTGAAGTCTTGCAATACTTCGAGAGAAGTAATGAGTAACTCTAAGACTGCATACCTTTATTAGAGGGAAGACTTCCTACAACATTAGGACTAAAGTAGATGATCATACAGTCATTACCTTTGTTGCACCCAATTTTATCTTCATGTACCAATGGAATACATTCTAAAAAAAAAATGTACACCATTCGTATACTAGGGAGGAATTCTTAAAAGACAAGAATGAATTTGTTGACCTCTCGGTCTACCTTAGTAAGCAACAACTATTTCCAAATGAAGGACGTATTTGAAGGCTGGAGAGCTTAGATGGAAATGTTGATGTTAGAATTAATTAAAGTTGAGAATTTTGTAAGAAGAATGCAAGCATATTACAAGTAATAAGCAAAGGCTAGAGTTGTTGGATAGAGTGCAATACATTTTGCTCTACATATACAAATTCATGAAAAATCGAAGTTCTTAGATGCTAGAATTGTAGACATTAGAAGGGGTTTGATGAATGCATCAGAAGGAATTTGAGGGCATTAGAAAACTGCAAATTTCCCGATTGTAGGAACTATGGGAATTGCGCCACAACAACAATCTGATGTGGTTGACAAAGTGCCATGTAACATAACATTAATCAATTAATCTTTAAAATTAATTATTTAATATTTTTTAAATATTTTTTGAAAAAAATAATTCTCTAGATAATTTTGTAGTTTCTTAATACTTTAAAAAATATAATTTTTTTTTCTTAATTCAAAATTTTTGGCAACAATGGCTAATTTCTAGACAACCAAGGAAACAATAAAGTGAATAGCCTTGGAACAACCTTCAAATCTCTCCTAATGCATTTTTATCTGCATTTTCGAGGACCCTCTATTTGATGTAAGAGTGATCATGGTAAGAATATTCCCCTATGGTCCTATAAATGATTGCCTAAAGTGCTAGTTTGAAAGTCCGACAARTTTTGCCAAAAATATGATCTCTTGTCCTTCACTATTAGGTGCACTACTCATGTAGGGCCTATTGAATTTTAATGCCACTATAGCACAATGCTCTGGTCTCTCTTTGGTAAGCCCTTCAAAAGCAAAAGATTAGGCGAAGTATTGCAATCATTGCATATTGACTCTCTTTCACTATGAAAGTAGTAATGTTATCTTTGTTTGTCTTCTTTAATTTTGTGAAATGAGGTATCGTAACCTTGAGTTGCACATTAGATGAGAAACAAGGCCTCTAGAGGTCCGTTTCAGACCTGTTCTCCTTGTTGTTCTCACTATAGTGATGGAACAGCTCGCCACTATCAGAAAAATAATTTAAAAAAAAAAAAAAAAAAAAATTGGTCTTGAAATGGAAAAAAAGGAATATTTTTTTTCTTTACAAAAGAAAAAGAATCTAACGTGACAATGGCTTCGCCACGTCAAGCTGCTGCAATGCTGCAAAAACCTAGAAACGTAGCTGGGAAATCACAGCCCTCCCTCAACCTCAAAAAACATATAATGACTACAATGGTTCTCATGTACGCCTCAAACACCAAATCAAGTAGGAAGGCCATTTTTTTGTTGGTTTGGAGGGCCAAACTTTAAAGAACCATAGGGATGCTCTAAGAGAAGTAAGATATGTACACCTACGTATTGACCTCAAATGTACAAAGAACATTCATTCAAATGATGATTCTAGGTGCATATATCTTACTAACCAAAAAATGAATTGAATGAAGTAAAACCTTTGAATGTTGTGACTATTCTACCTCTTTAACATGTTGCAATAGTAGGGGAGCTACTAGTCTTTAAACTTTTGACAAATTACCTAGATTTAGTAACGACTACCAAAACACTAGAAAAAAAAAAAAAAAACGTTTTGGATGAAATCACCCAAAACATCTCCGAGAAATATTAGATTTGCCAAATCTTGAATGAAACTTACTATTGTGAACTAAAAAAATGAACGAAAGTGCACATCACGTGAATGGAAGTTGAAAAAAGGCTTGATTGTCCTAAGTAAACCAACCTATAAGGTAGCAACACCCATAACCGACACTGTACCCATAAGTGTCACTAGAGTTCCCTGAAATTGTCTCCAAAGGTACCTTGCCATGCTTAATTGTGATTGGTGGCCTCTCATTTTTTTAGATTTTGGTGCTAGAATCAAGGCAAATTTACTAGAGAGCGGTTTAGGGTGCCCTAGGAAGGTCTACTTTGAAAATTCATAGAAACTAGATGCCTTATCCAAAAATTCTATTTTTTTTTTTAAATTCATGATTTTCAATTGCTAATCTAGAAAAAATATTTTCTGTAGAAAAAAGTGCCTCCAACTGTGCTGAATTGCTTATTTTGACGCTTATGGGTGTTGCTACCTTAGTTCAAGATGCAAGTTGCTCTACCAAGTGAAAAGTTCAGAATTTAAGCCCTAAAACAGTCAACATTCACTATCTATATTACAAATATTCTTAACCCTTCAACGACGCCGAGGACGTTTTGCGTCTGATGAATGGCAAAGAATCTTTCCTTGTAGGACAGAAATGCAATCATTCATCCTTGGTATTAGGGGTGGAAAGGGGAGATCTTTTCTAGTACTTTGACTTCCAATGAATATATTTATTTTTTTCAAAGGAGATGATGTCACACGGTATCAAAATGCATGATTTCCACGGCCACCGGTCTGTCCTTCAAGGGTTAAGAACTTGTTGCCAAAGCTACGGGAAACAAATGAAGTACATCCAAGTATGTTGAAAAAGCCAGGACCTTGAACACCATAATTCACCTCGCCCCTACACTCTCACGACTGAGGACAAACACATCTGGTAACGGCGAAAAAACAGATGATACTGAAGCGTGACCCAATCCATAAAAACGACCAAAGCTGAGCTGAAACAGCAATAAAATTACAACCAAGTTAACAAATATACATGACTTGTACTCCAAATGGGAGTTGAACTAGAAAGTCAACAACCCAATCCCATAAGCTACAGTGATAATAAGCTACAGTGAAAAGTGTTCCGTCTCTCTGAATTGACACCCCTAAAATTCCGAAACCCTGAATTCTTTGAAACCCTAATTCTCGTGTGATGTATAGATGGGGATAAAAGCTAAGACTGAGAGGGAGTTCGTCGTAGTCCTGACCCTTGCAAGCTGCGTACCGCCACTCGCACCACGCCCACTGCGCTCAACTGCTTGGCATGCGCAACCAAACTGTCACCCCGCATGGGACTCTCCGCGGCGCTGACATCCAGTTGCACTCCCACGTAGTACGCGACCTTGCCGTTGGCGCCTCGCACTGGGGCAACGTGTAAGTGGTTCCAGAATGGAGTCTTGTCCTTCCTGCACAAGATGACGAAAAATTGCATTTGTTGAGAATAAAGAACGTGTGGTAGAGGAATCGAAAGTATCAACATTTTCGTGATCAAGTTAGCTTGAAAGTGAACAACCTTTTGCATTAGCTTCGGACAATTTCAACAAACCTGTGGCAGACTGATATCTAGGGAACAAAATGAATGCAAAACATACGGGGAAGTAGTGTTGGAAGTTGAATTGCTGCAACACTTACCTGTAATTGAGAATTCGCACTGTGCAAGGCTTATCKGCCTCAATGGCCTCACGGATCTGTAAGATAGAGCATTGCCATCGATGAATACCAGAGATTGAGCACAACACTTCAAAAAAGCAAAACTGAAACGATAAGAAAAACAAGACATCTAATGAAAATGGAGCAAGTTACGGCAATCAAGGCCACAAATTAGTATCTACTGAGTCACCAAGAACCGTCAAGCGGCTAATTTGATTAAGATGATTGTGGGCTCGACTGCCACTACCTATGTTCATTTTCAACATAATGCCAAATGCAAGTCGAAATTCTTAAGTTTTAACTAGAAATCTGTTCCTTCCTAAAACTAATCTACGAAAGTCAACCATAGGATCTTGAGCATCGGGTAGTATTTGTCTTACCCTCAAACTCTTAGCCATTTCTTCAAAGGAGGTAAGAAGATTATAACAAAGTTTCAGACTTCAAAATTCAGCACTGCGCTTTCATCTTGAAGTAGGATAAGCTTGTGCATTTTTATATCATGTCTTTTCTATTCAAAAATTCTCGAGTGGGTTGTAAGTRCAACTAAGAAGGACAAGTGTCCGAAACCTCAGTCTCTTACCCAACGAGACTGTCACATGAGCTTCAAAATCCTGCGTTGGTATTACAGACTAGATAACTTTGAGAGCATTGTGGCTCAACAAAGTTATTGGACATTGAATCTATATTGAACATCCATATCTATAATTTATGGTTTATCAAAACGCTCTCATACATACAACAGAAGGGTTACATAKGAAAAGAAATTACCTCACGCACGGCGTCAGGATCCGTGTCAGGGCCCTGCAAGAATCGGCAATTCCGACCTACGACTTCCTCGCGGCTGTAGCCTGAGCATTTGAACAACTATAGTCAGATTCATGCGTAAAACTACAGAAGGAAATAGAATTACAAACACAAACGACAACCAACATAACACAATAGTCACAGACTAGTCACATACAGTAGCACACAAGTCACCCCAAAAGTTACAATACAGACCTGTGAGCTCGCAGAAGACATCGCTGGCATGGACGATGGGCGTGTCTGGTAGGCTAGTATCGACTCTGCAAACGCATTGCACAAAATCCAAATTCATAACCCTATCGAATTCAGTGAAATGAGGCAACGAAGAGCTTACCATGCACAAAAAAACAGTGCTGGTAGTAACAACCCTGCAGGTATTTAGATTTCGGGTTTAAATTACCAGCATATGATCTTAGTGTGCAGTCCCTGGATGGAGTGTAGCCTGGTGACATGGAATTGAGTATTTTCGTTTCATTTTCGTTACATTTTTCAGCTGCTAGTTTTTTCCATTATCTGAATTCTACACAGACACGCATGGATAGATGCTTCGAAATCTACGAAAGGAGATCGAATCAGCTGTTYGGSCATCTCTCTGATGCAACCAAAWTGTAACMAAAAGGATGTGCTTGTTSCTTACAAAACAAGGCTCTGTTGAATGCGAGTGAGCGACAGCATCAACGAGGAGTTCACAACGCCGTTGGCAGCGCAATCTGAGAACGTCACGCATCGGTTTTGAACAAGCTCCCCAGCCACTCTACTCGACTGCGTGAGCTCGCCCGTCACTCGCCGCACTGCCAACGCCGCTTTCTGTTTCACCGCCTCGTCAACCGTCGCCGGTTCCGCCTCATCTGCCTCTGTGGCACACAACAACCAAGCAGCCGATTGTCAGTGTCGGTACCCGGTTTCAATATAAACCTTTCCATGTAGTGCHAACAATCCTCACACTGACTGGAGTTTTCTGAAACCGAATCCAACGTGACGGTACCCGATTTTCATGAATCTCTTTTTCCACAGAATGCTAAGTAGAATTCTTCAGTTCCTCACACTGATTGAAATTTTCGTAAACCGTGTTGAACAATCTTAGACTGCCACTGTTTTTATAACTACCAATCTTGGATTGTTACTGTTTCTRTAGCACTCACCAGTCTCAATTCAATTGAACATACGAAACTCATTCTTTGGGGTCATGGGCTACTAATGTTTTAACACGTTTGTTCATTTTCATTCGATTTCAGAGCTTTCTACAKCTTTTACAGTCTCTCCCATTGGAATCATAACATTCTTGCAAGTTCCCTTGGTTTGAACACCCTCGCAAGAAGAATACATATACCTTTAGAAAAAAGAAGGCATAGCACTCACTAAGCTCCACTATCTACAATGAGTGTCAGACTATTGAGTAATGTTCGAATTGATTTCAATCTCGGGTGAGTTCTCGCAATGGTGATTTACAGAAACAGTGGCACAACAGCAACCACAACAGCAACCCGGGAATTCACGATTCTCTYTATCAAGAGAGAGTTGATACTATCCCGCCCTAAACAAGAAGAGCACCAAACCCTAATTACCTCGGAAAAAGATGGCAAGGCTCTCCCTAAGCACCACTTTTTACAAATGAGTTGCTGTTGAGAAATTCACGATTCGYAACCACCRAGCTTGAATTCTCACTGTTTCCGTAACCACCAGTCTCAATAGAGACATAAAACCTTAAAAGCAACCACAACAGCAACCCGAGAATTCACGACTCTTTCCATCAAGAGAGGGTTCATACTGTCCCGCCATAGCCAAAAAGGGCACCAAACCCTACTAACCTCCTTGGAAATGGACGGCAGGGCTGTCACTAAGCACTACTTTCTACAATGAGTGTCAGAATCAATGGTAATTTCGGAGCAATTTTGGGTGGGTTTCAAACTCGGGTGGATTCTTGCAATGATATTTTACAGATCACAAACTACAACAGCAACCCGAGAATTCACGACTTGTTCCATCAAGAGATAGTTCAAACTACCGGTATGCTGCCATAAGCCAAGACGAAGAGCCCCAAACCCTAATTACCTCCTCGGAATGGCGCGTGCTCCACCGTGCAGCTTTTCGTCCCCACGCTCGCGAGCTCATTCGCGATAAGCGTCTGCACTCCAACATAATGCACCACCCGTCCAACGCTGGCAAACACTGGCGCCAAATGGAACAAGTTCCAGAACGGCGTCCCTTCCTTGGTGTAATTCAAAATCCGCACCTGACACGCCCTCTCCTCTCGAATGGCGTCCCGAATCTCCGCCACTGTGCCTCGGTCCGTGTCGGCGCCTTGGAGAAACCGACAATTCCGTCCGATGACTTCATGACGCTCGTAGCCTGACATGCGAAGGAAGCCCTCGCTGGCGAACACGATGGGGTGGTCGGGTAAGCGAGGGTCCGTGAGGACGAAGTTGTACTCGTGGTGGGAGAGGGCAGTGTCGATATGGGAGGTGTAGGAGCGGCTCAAACTCTCCACCAGGGCTTCCAGGTTGGGCGGAGAGCGACGCGACGAGAGGAAAGAGCTACGGCCGCTACGACCACCCAACGGTGAATTGTTCTCGGGATCCATTACCAAGGGGGCGCGAAGCAGCTGCGACATGGGCAATTCGGCCCGTAATTTGGAGCTTCCAGGATGCAAGCTTCGCGGAGTCAAGTGTCGGGAATGCAAACTTCGGGGATGCAAGCTTCGAGGATGCGAGCTTCGAAATTGCGAGCTGGGATGCGAGCTTCGGAAATCAAAGATTCGAGTGTACGAGCTGTTGAAGAATGCGAGCTTCGAGATTGCGAGCTGGGATGCAACTGCAAGCTGAGATACGAGAATTGTTGTGCGAGCTCCCCAACCGGGGATTGTGTGATTTGGGTACTGATGTTTGAGGAAGTGGGGAAGTGGGGTTTTGAGGGGTTGTGAGGGGTTGTAAGAATTTGGATGTGGGAGAGCGGGATGGATTGCACTCCTTGGCGATGGCGAATCGTCCTCAGAAATCGTGCGAGCGGATTTTGGAGTTGAKGAATCGGAATCCAGAGTAATGATGAATACAGCTGAGTTGAGCGAGGACCGAGGGGATGCCTATCTCAAAGTGGATAACTGCTACGGGGATCCCTGTATTCTCTACCGGTATACCAAGTGCTAAGCCTTCCTCGTACAGGGCAATGCCCGAGGAGGAGGGGACTGCGGGAGAAAATGCCTCGACGAGGGGGCAGAGGAGGCGGCCAGAGGCGGCCAGGGTGAACTGACCCCCTCATTCCCCCTGTCACAAGGTGAATGTAAAAATTGCCCTCTCTTTTGTGTCGGGTCAATTTTGTATTTTCTCCACCTCCCCTAACTAATTTGGGGCCTTTCATTGCAAATATGTATTCTGAATATGTAAATTTCTTATCACATGTCAAATAAAGAGTCTTAATTTTTCCCCAGGGATAAAAAAGGGGCAATGAAGGGGTCAATTCACCCTGACCCAGAGGAGGCGCATTTTCTTCTGCAATCCTCGATGGCGAGGACAATGCCCCATGTAAACGCAAGACACTAAATCGTGCCCATGAAATGGGCCCTGCAAGGTAATGTTTGGGTTCCTCGAGGTTAAAAGTAAAAAAAAGCCTCCTATATTGAGCTATCACTAGGGTATGCTCTAAAGCTCTCCTAGTTGATTTGGGGTCTTTGATTGCAAATTTGAATTCAGAAACTGCGAAAAATAGTTGTGCAAATAATAAAAAATTCTTGCATTTTTCCCTGCGATAAATCTAGCCTGCAGGGTGAACTAACCCCTCACTCGGCCACTCAGTAAAACCCTGAAATTCTTTATTTTCCACGCATGATAGAATTTGCAAGATTTGAATTCATATTTGCAATCAGAGGCCCCAAATTAGTGAAGAGGGATGTACAAGGTCAATTAATCGGGCCCAAAATAGGGGGCTTTTTACTTTACTTGCATCCAAGAATTACTTGGAGTGGCCGAGCGAGGGAGCCATTCCACCGCAGCCCATTTCATGGGCACAATTTAGTGTCCTCCCATGTGAACTACCACAGGAAATTAATAGACTAGGATGAAACAGTTGGGATGAAAATTCAATGTTGGATGAATAAATTGTAATGTTTGGTTACAGGTGCAAAATCACATATTTGAGCATTACAACCAAATTGCAGTGCAGAACCCACCCTTGCTTGTCCTTTGAAGTCCTCGACATTATGGTAGAGGGACCCATTACTAACCGGCACCCCATCACCAATGAATAGGGTGTTGTATTTCCGACCAAGGCTGGAACAGATTTCCATTTTTGCCTTGGAATGCATGTTTTTGATTTTTTCAAGGTTTGGACCAAAAAGTCCATGACCCATAAGTGAGCAAGAAAGTGGGAAGCAATAAGTGGGAAAGTAGTTCTTGAATGATCGGAATTGGATGACTCTAGATGTTGATCATGGATCAAGCCCAATTTTGGCCTTTCAAAATTCCTAGTAAATTCATTGCAAGAGATAAAATTACCAATTTTTTTGCAATTTCCATCATTTGATCGATTACGGATCCCTCTACCATATTCCTAGAAGTGCATGTTAAAAAAAATTAATAATTTACTACTTGATCGATCTATTTTCTCTACTCTTTGTAGTAAATTTAGGGTCTTTGATTGCATATGGAAATCCAAAATTTCCAAATTTTATCATGCATGGCTAATAAAATGGATTTATTCTTTCTCCAAAAACAAAAATTGGGACTAACAAGTGGGTTAATTCATCCCGGCTGAAATTTGGAGCTTCCCTCCCAATTTATACATTGGAAAAGAGGCAAGAACTATCTATCACGTATGATAAATTTTTGAAAGAATTGAGGAAACATACTTGGAATCCTAAACCCCTCATTAGGCAGCAAAGGTCATGATAATACAAAATCAACAACTTAAAATAGGTGATAGAGTTTTTACATTCATAACAAGTATTAAAAACAATTTACCCTTTCTTGAAAGACTTGTAATGTACGTGAAGCTATGATTTAGCACTTAGGTGTCAAAATTGAATTTTTTTGTCAAATTTTGTGAAGGGTCCACATCAGGTCACACGTAGATGTGTGGCTTTTTTTTTTTTACAAAAACGACCTAATAAATGCCAAAGCCAACCTTCACATAGAATAGCACTAATTTAAACAAATCCAACCTTCACATAGGATAGCACTAATTTAGACAAATCCATAAAGTAGTCCTACCTTGAACCAATCACCAATGCTTGTCTATATGGAGGAGAAATTTATGAAAGAAGTGCAACCTTTTTTTTTTTTACTTTAGGAAAATGGTGGAACTCATTATTTATCACAATTGATCAAATTTGGAAAATTAAATTCAAATATGGATTAGAGACTCCTCATTGAATTGGTTAGAAGATGTCAAGAATGAAAAAATTATTTACCATGAAATAAAGGGGCAAATTTTCTTCATTTATCTCCAAGCAAATGATTAACCTTTAATCCCTAGAGGACCAAAGTGCATTTATTGTCAACATAGCGATTATGGGCAACTCACTACAAATAGAATTTTCATAATTTTTCTTTGAAGTTTTCACACAACATGCGTTGAAGGAGTAGCTTTAAGGCCCAACAATTTTTGTGGCTTTTGACTACATGGTTAAAAAATTCTGATTTTCATTGCATGATATATCATTTTCAATGCTCATCAGGCATCCTAGGCAACTCAATTTTTTTTTAAACACTTTTTTAAGATTTAAAAATTAGAAATTGGTTCAAGATTTGTATCTAAATGAAAAGCTTTGAATCATTCCTTATTTTATTAATGAGATAAAAGTTATGAAGGGTTCTAGTTTGCAGGTAGTTACGGAATCCCTACTCTAAAATAAACTTTGAAGTCCTTTATATAATATTTTGGAAAAAAATAAAAATAAAAAGTGGGTGTAGATTTTTCATTACATTATTTCAACCATTAGGATTGGCATTTTTCAATTCCATAAATAAATTTTTAACAACTTAGTATTTTAAATCATTCTCTATTTCTTTCTATTTACTATTTTTTGTTGTATGTTGTACAATTATAATTCTAAATATGATCTGAAACTTTCAAGCAATCATATAGCCAACTTACTCGCCTTCAAAATGAATCCAATGAAGCACCACCATTTTGGACATTTTTCATACATGTGACCTTGTAATTTGTAAAGTGAAACTATCTGGTTTCTGTAGGGCCTAAAACAAGATTTTGGTGAATTTATATGTTTATATCTTATAATCTACATAATGGTAATTTTCGAAATTTTTTTACATCTTTTCAAACAAGTTTACTACAAGATCCTACGGTTACATGCCTCCAAAAATGTTTGTTTTTTACTAAAATTTGATACTTGTATTAGAAATGGCAATTTTAAAGCATTTTGGGTAAATGCATATTCAAAATTTTAAGGATTAAATGCCAAATTGGTCATTTCATATATGGTTGTTGTCCAACTTCAAGCAACATTTTTGATAAACCCTAAATCTCTAGAATAGTTTTAAAGTGGATAATGGTGAATATAATTGCTAGGTAAAATTCACAACCAAATGTTAGTTAGTTGATTGTACAAAGGTGATTGGTATGAACTGGGAGTTTCTAGCAATAACTCGTGTTTAAATTTTTTGAAGAATATTTAACAAAAGATTCTTATTTTTTAGCCAATGAAATCATTGAATTGACAACAAATATTTGGATGATATTGCTCAAATTATGTTAATGTATGTTCATTTGGACGAATAATTATGTTTTTGCCCATTTCTTTTGTGCTTCTTCCATGCCCATTGATACAAATATGTTCACCAAAAATGACTTTTGCATTGATTTCCCAGAAATGAAAACCTTGGTGAAAATCAAAAAGTTGTTTGTTGGACACTTAAAACAAGCCTTGAATTTCTCCTATTTTGTTTTTTATTAAGTGGCTCTAAAAGTCTATGTTGAAGCTACTAATTCTAGCAAGTTTTTCATATTGTTCTTATTATCACTAATAGTTGCAATGCAAATTTTAGCAATCATTGGTAAATTAAAAATAAGATTTAAAACAAATGTGTTTTAGGTTTTGGCACAACAAATATGTCTTTGTCTTGAAATCCTCTATGCTTAAATTATAGATAGTGAGATCAACATTGGAAACCAATTTAAATATAAGTAATTCCTCTAAAATATTTATATCAGCCATGTATTCTATAGTTTCCAATGATGTATTCTATAATTTTCTTTGAAGCGTCCTCAATACAACCTTTAAGACTGAGGACAAATCCTACAGATATCATATGACCCAATTAGTAAATGCATTGGTGCATTCTTCGTGTACAAGGATGTTATAATCATTGATGAGACAATTTGAGTCCTCTGTTGAAATTGGAGCAAGAATTGGGGAAGGACACTCTTTTCAAAACATTTACATCTACTCATTTCACTAGAAAGATGGTTGAGTATTTACTAGATCTAGAGAGTGAATATCACATAACATTGTATAACCACGCAAGATCCTCTACATGCCTAGGAATGCATTATACTTTGCTTGATGCAAAAAAAAAGACTTATTAGTTAATTCTAGGGTCTAAGGTTGCATTAAAAAAAATTGTTCACTACAAGGAGCTCTTTTTCAAGAACGCAAAAAGGACCCTTGCCTCACTAAACAAGTTATGAGTTCATTTTTACTTTTTTAAAGTTCTAGGAGTTAAAATTCCTTCTAAGCTTTTAGCTAGACCAAAGCTTTTGTTAAAATCTAATGATATTTAACTTAGGGGCATTTTACACGTCACGGCCAAGTCATTCCTCTTGCAATCAATTGCACAAGTTTAAGCCTTTTGTCCAATCATAAGTGAGGATTTCAAGCATCTTACGCAACAAAATGGCTTAGACTCTAGGTGTACATTGTTCCTTAGAACATCGCCAAACATTCTCACCAAAGCTATATGGCCCAAGCTTGGACATAGTCATCTACACAAACTGCCTCCGCCACGTACCGGCCACTAGAGATGGAAAAAAGAGCGTCCGTCCACACCAAATTCAACTCTCCAAACCATAGGACAACGTTCATGCCAAGTGAATTGACTAAGCAAGCTCAAAAGTGTCAACTATGGCTTGTTGTATTACAACTAGCCTCCAACGTGACCTGACTTTGGTGGTAGGCCCATGTAGCGGGGATGAGTGGGGGAGCAGCGGAAACAACCTTTGTTGAGTGGGAGTGCACCAAGTCTTTTATTTTTTCATTTTATATAAAGTGCCAAAGTGGTAATATAAAAAGTTGTAGGCATACTCCAAATTCCAACATTCACCCACATCCTGGATAGAAAATATCACATTAGCACTACACATATCTTAAGTCCACGGATTTAGGGTTTGGGGTTTTGGAGTTTTAGGGTTTAGGATTTAGGATTTTAGATGGCAATTTCATCCAAAATTTTATTTTAAATTGAGCTTTTTTTGACAAAAAATACTTCATGTTTTATTGCCATTGTTTTATTGCCTATTTTTTAACCAATTTTTTTCCCCTGGTACAATCTGGCACCAAAAAGCCAAGAAAAAAAAAAGCCTTGGACTGCACTGACCAATGACTAAGGTAGGAGGCTCGAACTCTGACCAGGCATTTTGAACCGAAAATGAAACAGAGGTACATTTTGCTTTCTTCAATGTACACAAATGTACAAATTGTGTACATTCTAGGAGGTGGTTGCTTTTAGAGCCTTATGGMATTTCAACTTCAAAATTTCATAACTAATTCCACAAAGCTCCAAAAAATATGAAACAACTTGAGCCATGTCTCATTTCCTCTCGTCTTTCAACATAAACTTACTGAAAAATATTTCAAGATGTTTTACCTCCCCAAAATTCAGTTTCAGTGCTTAGATGATTGCTTTATGGACCTCCTACCTTAAGTTACAACTTTGGCGAGCTCCTCACTCCTTGGGCGTGAATGGCTGACGATGCTCAAGAACGCTGCTTTTGAGTCTACCTCGTGGGTAGCCAAGCTCAAGGTGTGATGAACCAGCGTCTGTGCCACCAGATAAGACCAAGCCTCACTTTAATTGTGCAAAACTTTTTTCAGCATTATTTGGGCTTTGCAGGTCATGCAGATGCACCAGATATGAGGACAACAACTGGACTAATCAGCAGTTGGCACGTAGGCTTAGTAGTGCTTGTCTGTATTGGGTTTCAGGATTGTGTTTTGGGGGCTTCAGCTTGACATGCATGCAACATTAAGATTTTATTTATATTATTATTTTTATCATTTTTTTATTATTATTTTTTTTATTATTTTGAAACATACAGAGCGTAGTTGGCAGCACCTTTTTCTGACTAAAAATATTTTAGAAATATTAACAATTCAAAATCTTCAAAATCTTGAAGAAAAAAATTAATTTTTTAGATATCACATTTGATTTCTATGAACTTTCAATGTGGAAGCTTCTTAGGCCTCTATAATCATCTAACAAGATCTAAAACCAAAATTTAGAAAAATTAGCAATCAACTAATCACAATTAATAGTGGGTATAGTAGTAAAATGATGCTTTTAGGAGACACTTTTAACCATTAAATGCCTTGGTCTTTTTTTGAATTTTGGCACAATTTTGTTTATACCTTTATTCAAACAAATCGTTCACCACAATTTCATAAAATAGGTCATAAAGGAAGGTTGTCATTTCAACATTCAAGAATAAATGGATGAATGCAAAGTTAGTTGAACGAAATAGGGCTTGCAAGCCCTTTGTTCATTGTCCAAAAGATGCACGTAGGATCAATCAAAAGTTAATGGAAGTATGTTGTACAAGAATGGATACATGAATGGTTTTGGGTGTTTCCGCCTTACCTCACTTGGTGTACTTCAACTTCAACCACTGAGTGAGAGCTTAGTGACTTGTCCCAAATCAAAGTCCATTTGAAAGTGGGAGTAACACAAGAACTACAGAATCCACGTTAGCAGCCACGTAAGTATTCCTCATTGCAACATCCCAATTAAAGACATCACAATGCATACCCCTCTTTATTAAAAAAAAAACTAAATCTACAACTATAAGTCTTCTCTTGTTCTTCTTATTCATGCGACACAAATCTTATAAAAAAAGTATGACTATTCTAGATTTTAAGTTCTGGAATAAAGCGAGGGTGTACAATACATTGCAACAAAGCCATCTTGTCGCTTTTGCAAGTACTTACCCGACACTCAATATAGCTGGGTACCTCTAAAAAGCTAATAAACCTCTCTAAAGCAATAAGGCCAAGCAGTCTCAGCTTGGAGAATATAATGGTAGCACTAAATGAGCTACCAAAAAAACCTAAAATAGATTGTTGAAACAAATTCTTGGTCATGACAAGGTCCTTTTCCTCAAAATGTGCAACCTACATAGCTTCATTTATGAAAAGACTACAAAATCTTGTATGTACATACCCTCTCTTACTCTGTAAACCTCTCTAAAGAAGGTAACACTGTGAAGGTAGTCCCAATCCTATTGACTTATGAAGGTTCTACTGTAACTGGGTACCTTACAATTTTCTCATAGCAATTTGTATTCCAAGGGATGAAAAGATTGCAAATGAGCATTTCTTAGCGTATTGAATAGTAGCCCTTGATTTCAAAGGACTAGCAGCTAAACCAATTTATCAGAAGAGGAAATGATCATACCTAGCCCGTTCACGTAAACCACTGCTGGGAAACGTGCCGTTCATTGCCAGGAAGGATTCTACACAATAATTAGGGTTTCATGCCCGAAATGCCCGATTGCGCGAGCAAAATTGCGTAAGCTGGCATTACGGATTTTTCATCCAAATTGTTTTCAGTCACCCAAAATTTTACATTTTCTGACAGTGGTTTACGCCGGGCAATGACCTTCGTCGTCGGGCATTGCGGCCATAAAGGGGCTTCCTCGTCGGGCTCCGCCCTCCTCGTCTACCCCTTTATGGCCGCAATGCCCTCCTCCTCAGGCATTGCCCTATACGCAATCACACTCAACAAAGTGGCAAGATGCAAACCCTTTTATGACCACATACCACCAACTTCAATGGCAACCGTCCGAGACATCCCCAACAAGTTAAGGGACACTTCACACCAAGGCCAAAGTTCGAGAGTCCGTCGGTTTCCACCAATGAGGTTGCTGAATTTTAGGTTTATTGAGACATCCCCAGTAAGTTAATACTCGACAATGGTTCAGTCATTTGCGTGAGGTTCAAAATACGAAGMAATGGTGCTTTCAGAGCGTAGATCGCACAGCACCCTACAAACAAATTTCACTTACAAACAGGAGTAGTTTCCATTGAATTAGAGTCTTACCCCAACAGAATGACCAGTGTTGCACACAAACCTGAGTGTCTGACTTTCACCTGTCGTGTGACCCTTTCTACAAGACTCAGAAACAATTTTGCACAACTTTCAGGTGATTGATTAACATCAAAAGCGAGGTGTAAATTTTTACATGGTTTGTTGTACAAGCAGAGGCCGGGAGAGACCATAAAAGCTCTATTATCTCCTTCCTTCCATTTTATTGTCCCCTTTCCTCTTACACTGTCCTCTTGAGGGTCCGCCGAAGGCCAGACCCTTGCAAGCTGCGGACAGCCACTCTCACAACCCCAACTGTTCCGAGYTGCTTCGCATGCGCACTCATACCAGTCTCTTGAGGCGTGTCGGTATCAACCTCGCCCGTCTCAAGCTGCACACCGACGTAAAAGGCCACCTGTGTTCACCATTTCATAAAGGATTAAAAACAATTGCGGCGGAAAACGGTAAAGAGGGGTGACAATTCTCAAAATTGTAAGAAGAAACAATTAAGACAGAATGTTAGTTATTGAAAAATTCATTTAAAAAAATAGTAATCGAAACCAAAAATAAATAATGCTCAAATAGTGAATAATCCTATAATGAAATTCTAAGAGTTGGTGTGGTTATTTTATTTATAAAAAACTACTAGAAAAGAGATAAAGCGGTTTATCTTCAAGTCGAAGATAGAAAAATGAGACTGCGAAAAGTCTCAATATAACGAATATGGCCTTATTTATCGACGATGAGTCTTCGTAATGTTACCATGTTGTAAGTTCAAAATAGCTATATTAGTTATCTGTTTTCCACTCCCCATAAAAAAATACAAAAGAAATAATTCAGTGTTCATGGTTAGACATTCAGTGGTACGCTAGTTTTAAAAGAGTATGAAAAAAAAGTTAAACCTTCAATTTTTAGAGTATGATAAGATGAAAAGTGGACATTGTAGATGAAGACGGACCACATATGAAAAAGTTTCGGCATTTTATAAATGGAAACTGACAGCTATAATGTATGTGTATAAAAAACGCACTATTTAAATAATGTTCTTTTCATACATCATATATGGAAGACGGACGAGAATCGTATCTAAGAGAAAGCACAAAAATTCTTCTTCATCGTAATAAGTGAGGTGTGAGATTTTCAGCATGCATTTTCAGATGTGTGTGATAATTGTACTGAAAGTCACACAGATTTTCTATGTATTTTCCATTTAGATAAAACCCAAATCCTTCTGYCAACATAATTTGCGTAAAGAACACAGAAACTAATCTATCCATCCAAGTTTGAGATACAAATGAAAAGAGAATTTGAGSATKTAAAAAGTTGACAGAATTKAAGCTGWCGAAGTAGAAATGGSAACTTTAGTAACAATWAATAAATACYGATYAMAACAGCGGACTCAAATTTGATAGAGCAGTATCTCACCTTTCCACCGCAGCTTCGCACAGGTGAAACTTGCAAATAATTGTAAAAGGGTGTTTTATCCTTTCTGAAATTCAGTCAGGTCAGCGCACTGATTAGGGAGGTTTTACTTGGACCTGTCACTGATAATGCTTAAACACACACGAACTCGTGCATTTAACATTAAAATACGACTGAAGCAAGCAGCAGAATCGAGCTTGCTACGAGAGATAAATCAACTTCAGCTCTCTTGCAAAGTCCTGTCTGAAGTTTAAAATCGACATTAGAATTAAAGAATCACAGAAAACATGCAGGAAAAGCAACTCAAAGAACTCACAGTTTAATGTTACGTACCTGTAATTTAAGATTTTGACGGTGCAAGCTTGCTCCTCCTTAACAGCTTCGCGTATCTGGCACATAGTGATCCAGCCGTAAAAATACTCGGTCAGATTAATKACYAGCAACATTGACAAGAGGMARAATGAGTGTTAATCGAAGTCCTCCTACCTAAAAAGCTTCAATACAATTCAAAGAAGCGGAATATCTCTCTATCCTAATATATCGACGACCACATAATATTCCATATTCACGTGGATCAGCAGGATAGGAAAAATTTCAAATTTTACTAACAGATACATGTTGTAGTGGAAATCGAACATACAAAACAACCCACTCAAACGAAGTTCTTTTGCAGATCCCAGGAAGGACGCATTACGGTTGCCTGAGACTGGGTCACGAAGAAGACCAAGAAACCTGTTGAGACGCTGGCAATTTTGACAAAATGATAGAATATAAAATCACCTTCTGAACATCTTCAGGATCCGTATCTGGGCCTTGCAGAAATCGACAATTACGACCAACCACCTCCTCTCGACTGTAGCCTGTCAGCGCATAAGTCCGAGAACAGAGTATTAATTAGATTTGACACCCAGTCACTCACAGTTTACAAGTAAAGGACTGACTCCACAAAGTCGTGCACAAAATGACAACATTTTGTTCAACGAAAGAGTTATCAGATTCCATTTCAGCCAACCAGGAAAATGAAGCAAGTATAAAATGTGAGCTCGAAACTACTATCCGAATCTATTCAAATCAGTTGGCAGGAGGTCGTGGAATAAATTACCAGTTAATTCACAGAACAAATCACTGGCATAAACGATAGGCATGTCCGGTAAGTTTGGATCCGACCTGTTCAAAATACAGACCAAGAATCAGACCCTAAACTGGTGAAGGAGAATTACAGAAAAATATGGATATATGAGCATAAGAACTTTGGAAGTTTATAATGGTCAGCAGCATTAACGGTGTCTCAGCATGTGGTAGCACAAACCAAATTTGCTGTATTAGAAAAGAACATATTCTACAATGCAGGAGATAACCAGAGTCTTACAAGACGAAGCTTTGCTGGATCCGTGTGAGGGAAATCATTAGAGAAGAACACACAACCCCGGTAGCAGCACTCTCAGATAGTCGTATGGGTCGCATCAGCGCAAGATCGCCTTTTATTCTACTCGACTGAGTGAGATCACAAGTGACTGCACGCACTGCCAAAGCTGCCTTTTCTTTCAGAGCTTCATCTACTAGAGGTGAATCTTCGTCATTCTCAGTGTCTATATGCTCCTCCTGGACAATATCATCCGCATCCGCTGCTGAAAGCAAACGAAGATCACCCCCAAGAGCGCAATGTAGGGTTCAGAATTTCGGCAACAGCAAACAATGTATGCACATCGCTAAACCAAAGAATACTGCTGCTGCTCGCAATGCAACTCCTGCAAATTCTATGGCCGAGTACAAAGATAATGAACTCCAAACTACTCTGATTTTCACATAATTAACAACATGATCCATCCAAAAGGTGTATTGCAAGAGCTGACCTCCACCCCTCAGACGCAGATTTACGAGGCTCTCGACAGGTTGCCGTGAGTCTGTACCAATTGCATGTCCCCCTTCGACCAACTCCTTCACAGTCTCAGAAACAACTCGTTGTGTTCCGGATGGAACTCTGGATGCGAGGTGAGGAGCAATAGGGGTTTGCACCCCGACGTAGTGGATCACAATTCCGTCCTGTCTCGAGTAGATTGGCGCCAGATGAAACAAGTTCCAGAAAGTTTGCCCTTGCTTCGTGTAGTTCAAGACGCGCACCTGACATGGCCGGTCCTCCCGAATCGCATCCCTAATCTCGAGAACGGTGCGGCGGTCCGTGTCAGGACCTTGTAGGAATCTGCAATTGCGACCCAGAACCTCCGAGCGTTTGTAACCCGACATGCGCAAGAATCCCTCACTGGCATACACGATGGGATGGTCAGGTAGCCGAGGGTCACTCAAGACGAAGTTGTACTCGTGTCTCTCTAACGCCTCACTAATGCTTTCGTTGTACGCGCGGCTCAACGAACTTACAAGCTCCTCCAATCTGGCCGACCGGCGCTTGGGAATGCTCGAAGACCTCCGCGTAGTCGCCATCTTCAGCTTGCTAAAATCACCACTACAATCCTGACACATGGTGCCCAGTTTTCTCCGGGCCGGGGGTTCARTTCACAACGCCAGCTTCGCTCACCAATCTTTCCCAACCTCAGTACCTCCTCCCMGTCTACTCCTGAGATTATCAAACCTTGGAGCATACAGGCTCGCAAACTCTGAAAGGGTCAAAAACTACTRGCAACTAAAGACTTGCTCACAACCATTCCTAAACACAAAACCGAAACCGCCCGRAATCAAACCAACAATCGGAACCGCCCTACCTCTTTCTGGCTAAGGCGATGCTCACAGAAAAGTCGACGAATATTTCATCAAAAATTAATTCGAAAAAGTATGAAACAACCTAGATTCGCTCGGAACCCCAGCTCTCTCGAAAGCGTAATCTACGAACAGTAGCCCAAGCTGCAGCACGTCAAGTTGTGAGTAAGCTTAGCTTATCAATGTCGGATTCTTACACCATGAAGATGAAGTACCCTACAATAGATAAGAGAACGTCCTGGAGAGTTTCAAGGAGCTCAAAGGATACAGAAATTTCAACTGTGCTCCTCTCTCTATGACTGTTTTTGCGGATTCGCAAGGTTGAACTGCATCGCCCCATCAGCACGCATACGACCGCAAGCCGTACACCAATGTCATAATAATAATAATAAAAACTATACAAAATTCTCGAATGAATCACCTGGTTACTGCACGAACAAAGCATAACTTAATTCATATTCAATAGTAGACCTTCACTCCGTCTTGGCTGGTGTGCAATCCGATAAGCCAGTCACACAAATAAACAAAATTATGTTCGATTCCAAAAGAGTAGACTTTCGAAGAACCCCGGCCATGGAACAACCGGTCGGGCGGGGTGAACTGACGCCCTCGTGCAGGTTATTAAAAAGCCAGACCCCCCATTTTGTGCTTGATTAATTATCTCATACACCTCCCTCTCTCAGCTCATTCGGGGCCTCTGATTGCAATTACGTATTCAAAATTTTCAAATTTTATCGTGAGTGGAAAATAAACAATTTAGCGTTTTCCCATGCAACCCAGATCTGCAACTTCAAAGATACCTGTTCACTGTATTACCTCAACGTCCGTTACCGGGCGTTTCATTTCGTTGATAAGTCTTATTATCAGAGCTGACCCCACCGCCTTTGCGACCTACTGGCGGGGGGCTGGCGGGATACCACCAGAGAAAGTCATGCAAGACACCTGTCCAGAGCAGAGTCACGGCCTCTGGGGTCGTCGAGAGCGTCCTCCAGTCACAACAGGTGGTACACTCACAGGGTCGGCCCAACTGCAACAAAAGACGGAGATTCCTTGCTTTGGCTGTGAAGAAATTTACCAAGGTACCTGTGCTAAATAGTAAATTAGGTTGCCTTTACAATTAGCTTGTTTCACCCCACGAAAGTTACTCTACAAATGATCCATTGCAACAAATATTCCTACAAATACTTCCATTTATACATATGGAGGAGTTCATGAATTCCAACTACACGGATAACTAATTCAAAAGTAGTGCATTCTTGTATAGTAACAGTAAATATTTAAATAAAGTTAGGGGCAAACTAATTTCACTATACACTACATTTCACTATTTAGTGTAAATTGAATAGTGAAATTAGTTTGCCCCTCACTAATTTTTTGACATGCCACACTATTTAAATATTTATGGCAAATGTACAAAAATATCCTAAATTAGTAATTGGTGTATTTGGAACTCATGAACTTCCATGTGCACAAATTAAAATATTTGTAGAAATCATTTTTTTGACCCTGATGGCTTTTACAGTCACTTTCTTGGAGGAAGGCAACCTAATTACAAAGACAACCTAATTTCACTATTTAGTGTAAGTACCTTACCTGTCCAATTGTCAATTTACAAAACTCCGGTTGCATCTGCTGGGCCTCCGCCACTCACTCAAGCAGTCAGTTCGCATTTCTTTTTGGCCTGTTTCTGTGTTCCACTTGCCGCTGTGCATGCTTGCATTCTTCTCATCAAGACGATGTTCGTGACGCATGGCACTCGTCGGCTTATTAACTCACTGTAGCAGCACGAACTAGGAACTCTGCTTCAGTTGCTCGAAAACATAGAAGGGTGCAAAATAAAAGGCTCCGAAGACGAACACAATCACACCACCGGATATAGAATGTCAATGTCCGCAACGCTGTACTCGGCATTCTGAAARTAACAATCGRCTTTCCGCTACTCAGTCGTCATTGACACCCGAAATCTCACTGTCACTGTCTAAAATTTGCAGGTATATAGATCCATCTGGATTCTTGCACTCTAAATGTGTGAACTCAGGGAAGATGTAATCTTTCATTGAGTGAGCCTTAATGTTCATTCCATACCCGACTGTGTTGCACTGGCAGAATGTTTCTTTCTGAAGCGTCTGCTTGTCCGGCAAGATAATCGATGCCACCTTCTGTCGGTTCTCTATCTCTTTCACAACTTGAGCTTTCGTACTCTTCTCGATCTTTTTCTCCTTCACAACTTGAGTCTTCTTCCGAATCTGCGTCTCTTCCACAACTTGAGCCTTCTTCCGAATCTGCGTCTCTTCCACAACTTGAGCCTTCTTCCGAATCTGCGTCTCTTCCACAACTTGAGCCTTCTTCCGATTCTGCTTCTCTTTCACAACTTGAGCCTTTTTCTGGATCTGCTTCTCTTTCACAGCTTGAAGCTGAACCTTTCGGTTTGCTAAAGCCAGGCAGTTTAACCTAGAATAGTTCATGGATCCAGGATAGGCCTTCCCGTCTCTTCTTGAAAGCATTGCACGAGTAGAGCCGTTTGAAGTTGCAAATTCCACAACAAAATGCGAGCAGGTCACCATAGTGAACACAAGTCTGTCATTGACCTTCAGGCTGTGCTCATATGAAAATTCTCGCCATCCATTGCTGATTATGTATTGCCTTGGCTGGCTGAAAAAAGCACCATACTGGAAGCGCATGTGCCAGAGCTTGAGCCCAGCAGAATCCGTCATTGTTAGACAYCTCTTCACCTTGTGCTTCTCACAGAATACTGCCGGTAGAAGCTGCTCATGACAATGACATAGTGAGGTACGCAATGAGTACTACTCCTTTCAGAATTAGCTCATCACAGACAATCGTTTCAAGAAGAAGCACATCGTAATTGTACGTAGAAGCTCATTTTCCAGTCAAGAAGACTATCAACATCTCCTCCGCAAGTCACATCTGCGGGGAATAAAGTCAGCTGCCTCCTAAAATTTATCATTACGGAAACACGAATTGAATCAGTGTCAACTTTACCAGTCTGCARCATTGAGACCTATAAGAAGTGTACTTGGACCGCAACTCTTTCACGAAGCTTCTCGCCGTACTTGCGGGCACACTGATGGCACTTCCTTGGTTAGGACTTCGCTTTTGCCGCTTGGATAGCGGGCTTCTCTTGATCTGCCGCCCGGATGATGGACAACCTCCTTTCCGCCCCCTGGATGGTAGGTTTAAGCACCGTGGCGGGTCATGCTGAAGAAGGATTGAACTACCATTGATGGCAGACATTTTGTTGTTCTTCGTCATCACCACGTCTCTCTTGAAATCACTCCAAGTAGCCTGGCACTTCGGCTTCAGCGATATAAYTTATTCAAACTTAGACTCCGCTCACACGCACTGCAAATTGCCAAGAAAATTTTCCACAACATCAGGAAGTGCAAATGTTTCCCACAACCGCATATATATGCCAACATAGAGTATTTGTGTCAAATTAACAATAATTACTGCACGACAAACCATAAAGAACCACAAAAAGCAAGTTCACTCCGTCTCTCCGCAGGATCAGAAATTCCTGTTATTCGATCTAATTTGAGATGGATCTCATACGAATTAAAACAAAATCGTCATCTCCTTTGATTTCTGCATTGAGCAAACTAAGAAAAAATCACAGACTCCGGTTCCATATTGACTTTCTGAGAATTGGACATGAAGCTCGAAAGAAATGGCCATCTTACGYTCGCACTAACGCAGCTCTGCAATTTGTCAAAAAGTTTCCTCACCGTCATGAAACAAGTACAACAACCGAATATACTATGCTAACATTCGTATCCAAACAAGAATAGACACTGCGCGACTAACCATATGAAGAATCACACATTAAGAGCCAGTTCACGCCATCTCTCAGCAGCAAGTTTAGTATTTCTCTAATCGAGATGCAGCTCTTATATAACGAGTATATCATCATCTCCTTTGATTGCTGCATTGAGCAACCTACTGAAGAAACACACAGATTCCTAGTCGATACTGAAGTTTGATATTGACGTTCTGACAATTAGTAATTACGTCAGACTCTACATGCCATCGGAAGTTAGATATGAATCATCATCTGCWTTGATTTCTGGATCAAAAAACACGGTACATTCACAGTAATTCGGTCGACAYGGACGTCTTGAGCGGACATTCGACTCGAGGGATGGGAGTGGAATTGATTGGTCTCCATTTTCGAATATTAGGGTTTAGGCTTTTATGAGTCTCAAATCACCCCCAATCAGGTTCACACTGCACTAAATGACTTTCACATGATCTGACCTTTACTTGAATTTTCATATTACTTAAAATTTCAATAACTTTGTAAGAGTTGCATCTTGAATTTTTTTAAACCTTAGAACTACAATTGTTACATACTAATATGAAGTGGATCTTATGCGGAATTGTATTTCATGTGTTACCTCATATGAGAATGACAAAGGGGCTTCTTTCATGATATTAGGTCCATTAATTCACTAATTTGTGTTTGGAGAATTGAAATGGACAAACTACCAACCTAAACCTCTTTAAGCCTAGAAGGGTCTTGGGGTTTCTATGTACGAGTCGTATTTAGCTTTATAACTCTTCAATTGTGATTTAGCATATGAATTTTAATAAGACATTGTTATTTACGTACCATGATCATTAATTTGCTTGGTATTGAAAAATATTTGGTCAATATTTTTTTGGATAAAATACCACCGTATTTGTAATATACTATACGGCTTCAAAGGGCTTTCGGGCCCTTCTAGGAATAATTACCATTCATTTTTGTATTTTTTTCCATTTTAAAAACATATTTGAATGRAGTTTATTGCTATCAAAAAATAAAGGTTCATCAAGGTACAAGCCAGTTTCCTTGAAAAGATGTTTGAATGATACTAGGTTTTGTTCAAAATACATTCACTCTTCTCAAACGTCTTTTCTGATTTGGATGGTTTACATATGTGTTGCAATTAGGAATCCCCTATTTGATGGATCCATCATCATCAAAGCCKAGTGACATAAAGCTCAATCTACTCATATGGTCTAAAGATAATGAAAAGAAAGCAACTTGACATAATAACATCATTAAAGATAGTTATCAATGTTGGTTTCTTTAGGTTCACACATAAAATTCTTGAATAAAAAGACTAGGTGTTGTTTTTTAGAGTTATAAAAAATAATAATCATATCTAATTGTAATACACCAACAAGAAAAGTGATGACAATTGAGGCTTGAAATCAATGGTCATGTGCCCGTCTTCACAAGACTAATCCTAACACCAAGAACAAATATCTCAAATCCTTTTATGGAATTAGGCCGGATTTTAGAGTAGGATGAAGATGCTGGTCCAAAAAACCACACAATCAATAGGATTGCTCTCAACCAATAGGATTGCTCCGCTTCCAGAGTTTCTTGGTCTTGACCCCAGTCCAAGTCCAACCTTAGAATACACTTACTGTCGGGACCACACATTGATCTGTTTCGTAAACCACTCCGAAAAAATCACCCATTCATTTCCTGGGAGGGTTCTGCAACCGTAATGCCCAATTACACGGGAAAACTTGCGTAATCGTGCACTATGAATTTTTCATCCAATTTTTTAATTTCATCCCAAATGTTTCATCCAACTTTGATTTTTTTGCTCTTAATTTACGTCAGGCAATGTCCCTTGTCGTCGGGCATTTCGCAATATAAAGTGCCTCCTTGTTGGGCTCCGCCCTCCTAGGTGGCCCTATATAGAGAAATGCCCTCATCCTTAGGCATTGCCCTTTACATAAGCAACAACAACAAATTCATAACTGAAATACCCTGAAGTAAAGTAACTTACGTACTATGTTCCCAGTGAGCGAGAGTCACACGCTAAACTGCCTAAAAGCTGAACAGAAAGCCACTCCACAGATTCACACGCTAGTCTCGCTTACTTAATGTGGGCTTCTCCAGTCCCTCCACTCCAGAGATAAGTTCATCGACACAACGAATGATAAACATATCAAATTCCAGCATCTTTCATCCAATACCTCCTTTACATCCACACCTTTGGAATGATACCTTCAATGAGGATGAAAATCATCATCAAAAATCATCATCGAAAATATCAATCGACGACGGAATGCGAACATCATCGTTCATCCAAGTCCCTTGATGAGGGGATCGTGCAAGGAAAGCTATCAAAWGCCTGTCTCTCCGATCATTTGTGAAGAATCTCGTTGGGGAAAGAAAGTTGTGCGGACTGAGAGTGCGCGAGTTTTTGTGAATTTTGCGTTTTGTGGAGCAGCGATGGCGATGCGAGGTGTTTTTTTGGTTGYATTGTGTGTGGCCGCGGTGGCAGGATGTGCAGGGCGTCTTTTGCCGTCCTCGCATATCGGGAGTATTTCCATGGTGACTGATCTGAATGCCGGCCGGTTTGCGGCTGTCCTCGGGCAGTCGAAGGAGGTTTTKCACTTCGCTGCGTTCGCTGCTAAGTATGTCTTTGCTGAAATTTTTCTATTTCTGCTTCTTATTTTTTCGGGATCCTGTTTGTGAGGGTTACCTGAATTGTGCGATTGAGCTTTTGTTTCTGTTTTTTGAGCTTTTTATCTTACGTCCACAGTGTTTCGGTTTATGTTTATTTGCGTGTCTGATTTGTAGTGAATTCTTGTTTTCACACTCGCATGGGCGGAATGTTTCCGACGCAGCTTGACTCCAGTTTTCTCGTCTTCCGAGGATTCTTTTTTGTGGCCTTTCTTTGATTGTGGTATGGTATTTAGCGATATGTTACTTGAGAATGCAGTTGTGTTTGCTAGAGCGTTCTGACAAAGTGCATCGCAGGTTCAAGAAGGAATATAAGACGGTGGAAGAGCTGAAGCACCGATTTGCCACTTTTGTGGACAGTGTGAAGCTGGTTGAGAGCCACAACAGGGAAAAGCATTCTTACACGCTCGCTGTGAATGGTATGCTCTTTAAATTAATTCCTTTGTCAGATATTAGTGTGGGATTTGATCGTTTTGGTGTTCGACTGGCAACCCGGTTTCAAATGCGAAACTTGTTCTGTCCTTTCATATGGTCTACCGGGAGTTTGATGTGTGCCCTGGTGCTGCAGAATTTGCGGACGTGACCTTTSAGGAATTCAGGGACTCGAGACTGATGAAAGGTGAACAGAATTGCTCGGCCACTGAGGGTAACCATTTGATGACAAGCGCAGAGTTGCCAAAGACGGTATGTATTCCGATTAGAATAGTATTCATGTGCTTCAGCTGCATACAATGAGCTACAGTATGCGTGGTTCCAATCATGAACGTTCTCCTGAATCCCTTATTCTGCTCTAYGGAGTTTTTGTTTGTGTCTCGTTACATGTCGTTGTGCTGAGCGTGTTCTCTAAGAAATGATATGGTGTCYATGTCCCAATTTCAAGCTTTTCATTTGAATATTGTCCTCATTCTTTCTACYACATTTTGGTGTACTGAAAAATTTGTTTTCCAAATTTTTCTTATTGCAGAAAGATTGGCGTGAAAAGGGCATTGTGAGTGAAGTGAAAAATCAAGCTACCTGCGGCTCGTGCTGGACATTCAGGTAATGCACATTTTGTGCATTTAATGTGGTGAATGTGCATGCTTGAATTAACAAGTGTGGCAGAAATGAGCTATTGTGTGCTCTAGCGGCCCTAGCACATTACACAGAGGAGCTTGTACTAAGTTTCACTCCATGTGTTGAATTCAAATTCAATCTTCTAACGTTTTACCCTTGGTTACATTTCTTCAGCACAACTGGGGCACTAGAAGCAGCTCATGCACAGGCTACCGGGAAAATGGTTCTCTTGTCTGAGCAGCAGTTGGTAGACTGTGCTGACCCTATACTTTGTATCCTTGATTGTGTTGTTATTTATGAGAAATTTTATTTTTTGGAGATGAAATCACATATGTATTGTACTTCACAAAATTATCAAATTTTTTGAAAAATGTTTCAAAATTTCATGAATTTTTGAAGAAAAAGTGAAGAAATTTCATATCAAATGCAAAGCACCTTCAAAAAATCTGAAAGTTTTATAATTACAATAAAGAGATGGGTGATTGCAAAAAACACCTGGCTAATTTCATTGCGTCTTCATTTTGGAATTCTATAACTTTTGACTTATGAATCCAATGCCAAAAAAAAAAAAATTTGTCTCTATATGTCTTGATGGTGATTGTATCCCTTATTTTTTAGAAATTTTCAAAAATCATTTTATATTTAAAAATCAATTTTATTAATTTGTTTCACTTTGAGATTTAGAGTTTTTTTATATTATTGAGCGGTTTAAATTAATGATTTCTAGCTAAATATTTCTATGGTATATTTCCCTAGTAGGCATACATGTTCCTACCAAAGGGAATTTAAAAATACATCATTTTATATCCTCCATGTTTGTGCAAACAAGACTCCCTTGTGCACGCACTTCTAAACATTAGAGATGGTTTTGACCTCATTATTTTGGTCAACACACATCATCAAGAAGTCCTCCCAAATGGACAATTTTTATTTTTGTTGAAAATTTCTTTTTCTATTTTCAACAAAGTAAAATGATAAAGGTTGTATTTTCTAGGACATATTCTTGGACATAGAATTATGGTTTGGGAGTAGAAGATCAAAGGTGGAAAATTGCCTTTTTTGCAACAAATGATGATTTTCTTCCTTGAAGGACTAGTGATGTCTAACTTCAACATTCAACAATATTATGAAAGAAATTTAAAACTTTGTTTGCCATGTTTTTTTAATAATTTTCTAATGTATAGTACCTTACTAAAAGTTGTCATGATTTTCACAACCACCACTTAGTGGAAAGCAGTGAGTGAGTTCTTGTATTTTGAACGCATAGAACGCATAGTGAGGCAGAGGCCTCACTATGCTGTTAAAATAATTTTATTTTTAAAATTTTTAAGTTTTCATACCCTACCCCCCCCCCCCCTTCTCCCCAACTTATAATTTTGAGAAACCACTTTAATTGACAATTGATGTGGAACAATTCATCTTGTATCCAATGTTATTATCGAGTACCCGTATTCAGTACCCATATTCAATATTGTATTTGTATCTATATCTACATCCGTGTTTGACATTCACTATGTATTGAATACAATGTTGTATCCGTATTCATATTCATATTTAGACGGCTCAGATTAAATCTCACAAGATCAACGATTCGTGATTTTTTGAGAAATCAACAACGATTTTGAAGGTAATCATTTAAAAAAAAAAAATGAATGATTTTGAATGGTAAGTGGTTGTAAATTTTTTGAAAGAGGAAAAGGGACAACTAATGCAAACCAGGCTGGGAGATACCTTTCTTTTGGATGGATATCTCTTTTGGATGGATAGTGATGGATAGTGAGGAGCTTAATACACAAATTTCTTCACAACCAACATACAACCCTTTGAGTGTCTAAAACTTTCTAAAAATGCGCTTTTGTACCACGACAAAAGCCCTTATTGTTGAAAGGCATGGTAAAACAACAATGCAAATTGCATAAACATGACAATCATGAAAAATTCAAATATAGACTATCACAAAAATGTTTGTTAGGGTACCGTACAATTATTTTTTTTCAATTTTCTTTGGAAGGTCAAAAGAATTTGAGGCTCTATATACTTTGGAGGAATTATAGACTTTGGAGAATATAAATTAAGGACAACCATCAACCTCTTAGAGGATGGTGTTTAGCATATTGGCTACCAAGGAATATGCGATTTTCCAATGTGACTGTATATTTTATGTAAATTGAAAATTTCTATTTCTATTCATGGATTTTGAATCCTCATTGCCGAGTAATTGTATATAATTTAGGGTCATAATTTTGATCAAACATAAATTTTTTTTTACTTTTATGTCTACTTCAATGATATATGTCTTTCATTTGAATGTACTCAATTTAATGTGCATTTCTAGTCTTTATGACACAATTGTATCTTTCATTGAACGTCTTTTATATCTTTTATAGGATGATAGCTTGTTGTGATACTAATTTCACATTGATTTATTTTTTCAACCACCAATCAATACCTTTATTTTTATTTATTTTTAGCCTGCTAGATAATATCACTATTCAAGTATTCATCAGTTGTTGTCAAACACTAGCTAATATCTATGAGGCCCATCGATTTTTTGTCCCTTCCCTTTTTTATCCTTTGTCACGTTATATTTTGTGATTTGATATTTAATTGATCTTATAATGTGTTCTATATCAAGGATCTACCAATTATCCAATACATCGCATTAAGAAGTGAATTGTTCTCTGTAATAATGGATTGCTATGTTATATTGTTCCACATATTTCTATTGATTGATGGAATCCTCATAAAGACATTGTAAAGTGTCTTAGGCTCATAAAATTATTTATTGTGCTATTGCGCCAATTCCATGTATGTCTTTGATTAAAATACCCATGTAGGAATTGAAACTTTTATTTTTGCACGTACTCCTAGAAAATGTCATGTACAACAGTTGTCATTTATTTTTGGCAAAGAGAATATTACACCATTAATGAAAAATTCCATTGGTGAATTGTTACTACAAGAAGCTCAGTACTTTTTTTATTAAGTAGCCGTCCAAGGAGGTTTGGAAGGAGAAACAAGTCCTCATTATAATAAAAGTTTACTAAGTTTTGCTTTGTAGGACCCCAAATTTTGCTTGCTACATTCTTTCCCCATTTGTTAAGGAACTATTGTTTCGTAACACCATTTATATTATTTCAAATATTATCAATGATATTCTTCCATTCATTTATCCTTTATATGTGTTCAAATTTGTTTCATAGTATATGAAGTCCTCTCAAGGGCCTAGCCAGTTACATTATGACATGGCACAATCCATTAAATAAGGTAGACTTGATTGATTAGAATAAAATTTTGTGGTGGCTATTTCTTTGGAAATGTGTCTATCTAAATTGCTTGATATGCTTTTTGCAGCTTTTTTTTGCTTTATAGTTCCTTGTTGTTGATCAACTTTGGAATTCAAATATATATTGGTTATATTTTTGTGTATATGGGAAGCATTGATTCATTCCATTTGGATTTGTTATGAGAAAGTTATGGACAATCTTGTTTTTCGGGCAATTTGAGCATCTTCTAGAAAAAATAACTTGTAGAATTCATTTCTGAATGCAATTTTCACAATTTAATGAAAAAAAATATTCCGCATGGTTAAGTTTGCTTGCTAGAACAATCCAACCATTGGGATTGATGCATTTTAATTCAACCTTAGAGATATTAATAATTTAGATTTTCCTTCTATCTTGTACCTACTCCTATTTAACAATTTTTTAAAGAATAAAAATTAAGTTTTTATTTTTATTTTTTTCCCACCTAGATTCTCAATTCAATTCTCTACCAGAAAGATTTAAAGCTCAAAACTCTATAGTACAAAAAATTAAAGTTAGGAAGGTTCCAAGTCAAATAATCTAGTCCCGCAATGTGTTGGAAAACTTGTTTTTTTCACTTTGAACGCAGATATCTTGCAATCTGTGTGGTCAAAAATTCTGAATTTTTTTTTCACACATCCTCATACTATTTAGGTGTAAGATCCTACGGTTAGATTTGAAAAAAAGAGAATTTCATATTTTTTTTTACTCTTTGCTATAGAAATGGCAGTTTTGAGTGTTTTTTCACAGAAAAATGACCTTGGTCCTTTAGGGGTTAACGCACTTGTGTAAAATGATTTTTCAAAATTAGAAAATCAAAAATGGAAATTTTTTAAAATTTTAACTCAAAATTCATGTGTGTTTGTTTTTAATAGAAGTAGAAATCTTCAAAACTCTTTATTAAGGAGAATGAAGATTCTGTTTGGAAATTTTTGGATAAAATTTATGAATAATTTTTTTTTTAAAACTACAGTAGTTGAAATATGATCCCAAATATTCATGTTATTTCTAATATACTCAATAATGTAGAAAAAATTTCTAGAAAATTTAAAAAGTATATAAAATGTTTTTGTATCATCTTTTATGCTTTTGTTTGGAGATTTTGTGAATGAACTATAAACATTGCCTAACTATTTAGGAAATATTAGTTCATTCTATAAAATTTAAGAATCCATAAAACTCTTATCAAAATATTATTCAAAAACAATTCTCATATTCTTTATCAAAGAACCTTGAAGACTTTGTATTTGTTTCAAATAAATTGAAGTTAAGTTTTAGAAAAGTCTAAATTTTTTTTTTAACTTTTAAGGAATCATTTTATAAATTTTTTTGAATTGTACCTCAATATGTCCAAGATGTGTTGGAACAAATCTAATTTCTCGATTGACCCCTAAAAGACCAAGGCCATTTTTCTTGTCAAAAACCACTGAAAATTGCCATTTTGCTTCGTTCACCTATCAAAACAAAAATAACAATTTTTTTAAGAATATAGCCATAGGATCTTGTACTTAACTTGTATGAGATGATGTCGTGAAAATTTTATCAAGTTTGACTATATAGATTGGAAGATATGAGCATTCAAAGTTGGAAAAAAAGCTTTTTTGAACCGCGGTCTGCAATTTTAGATGACAGTGACCACCATTTGTGGAAAATTCTTGCACTACAAATTTTGAATCAAAAAAATTTTGTGTTAAAAAATTGAATTGAGAGTCTAATAAAAAAAGTTTTACAAAATAAGCACTTGAGTTCCATTCTTTAAAAAATTGTTAAGTAGAAGTAGGTCCAAGATTGAATAAATAATAAAATGGTTAATTGTAACACAATAATCCCAAACGGTGAGATTGTTAGAGCAAGTAAACTTAACCTTGACCAATAATTTGTTTTGAAAAATTGTGAATATTGCATTTGGAAATGAATCTTGTAAGTTATTATTACAAAAAGATGCTTAGATTGCCCGAAAAACAAGATTATCCATAACTTTCTCATTACTAGTTCAAATAGAATGAATCAAAGCTTCACGTCTAGTCAAATATAAATTGCCTTTGAAAAAAAATTAAAATTTTTAATTTTTAATTATTGCACAATTTTGTTTGTTGCTTACCGGATTCAATTTTGGGCTTTTTGTGGTATAAGTTTTCCTGGGCACCAATCGAAATAAAAAATAAATCTCCACAAAGCTAATCAGTTTTTCTATCTTATGAGAAAGTTTCAAAAAGTTTCACCAAAAATTGAGGTCATAGAAACTTGCTCAAAATCCATTTTGTCCTCTCATGGGACAATGGTCTTTTAGGGGTTAACCCCTCATCGCCGGAAGTCCAATTGGCATGCTTCAAAGCGTCCTCCCTTTGCAAGTGTTAAAAGTCTAAATTTCAGTCAACTATGAAAGTTTCAACCGTACAATATTGTAGTGAGCATGTTGTAGACGGTGTGGTACAAATTTGGGGTCATTTGACCATATACATTGAAAGATTATAATGTTTTAGTGTTGAAAAATGGTAATTGAACTTTCAATTGCTCCCAAACATTCAAAACAACTTGGATTGGCATGGAACTTTTACCACAATAACTAGACTTTTATGAATTTTTTTTTTAAAATTTTTTTTATTGAAAGCAAACATTTGATGAAAATGATACAATCCCCCGAAGTTGCAGCCATCACAATGCACTGTGCTAAATCAAAATTGAATCAAAATTGAACATGAGAACTTCAAATGACTTTCACAAACTCAATATGTCTTGGATTGATCTGAAAATTTTACTATAGAAACTAGACTAGTATGCACAACTTTTTCAACAAGTTTTACTGAACTCAAACATGAGATGCAAAAGTTAGAGAGCTTCAAAGTGTCCTGTAAGTACATTTTTCGTCCCGTGCGGCGATGAGAGGTAAAGGTAGAACTTGAGGTAGAACAACCAAATGTGGTCAGTTATCAAATGTTGACATCTATCAGCCTCCTATTTTCAGTCAATCACCCACCCACTATTACAATCTTATTAGCCCCTTTAGCTGTTTAGCATCATGACAATGAACTTGGAGAGGTCACACATCATCATGTAGTTAGTATGGGTGTACTGGGTATGTTTAAATGACCAATTTTGTGCCAACAAACTTTGAAAAACCACAAGAAAATTCATTTCTAGTTGCAACGTCTTACTTCTACCTACAAATAGCTTCTCCCAAACTTCTCAATCTTTGAAAAATACATGAGTTGACAAATAGCTTCTCCATGGTCCCTAGATAGCAAACCTAAGGTAGGCACCCCCCAAAATGGCACCTGACCCTAAACTGCCATCTTCACTTTGCGTACATCTCCAAAACCAATTATGTACCTATGAGGAAGAAACCCTTTTAGAAACAAACTTTGACCCTCCATAACTTTTACATAATGTATCCAAATGGGGTGTTCTTTGGTGCATTGCAACCTCGTTTCACTTGCCAACAAGACAATATGAAATTCTAAACAACCTAATAATAATAACTATACACATTACCATTACCAATTTGTGGCACTTTTTGGTGTACCCAGTAAGCATGCTTACCTTGCTTATGGCAATTTTTGAAGTGGTATCAAAACTGATGAGAGACACTTGGACAGTAACTTAGTAACTTACAGTACATTGACGTTGACTTCATGACTGTGATTGGCTCATTTCTCTCTCCTTGGAATGAGCATAGTGCATGGAATGGGCTCATCTACCTTACTGGCTCCTCAAAATGTTCCCTGYCCATATGATTTGCTGATGTGGAACACAAGCCTCCTGATTGGTCCAGATCCCCCCAGCCCAAAGGCATTCCTACCATGCATTCCTACCATGCATCCCCACATGCCACTCATCCAGGGGCGATCACATGCCAAAGTAGAATGATACCCACTCACACAAATTAAGAAAAATAATAAAAATTAAATTAAATTAAAAAACAAAAACTAAGAAACTAAAATTAAAATTTACCCCCCTCCTCCCCTTCAATTAGTTCCATTCTAAAGCTCCCTCCCACCACCCAATTCACAAACCCATTCTACGCCACACAACAAACCATACCCCCGCATTTCCACCGCTAACCTAGATTCTMCCACCGAAATCTACAGATTCCGCTGATCCTTTGTGGATAACTCTTTTCCCGACCTTCCTACACCACAAATGCGGCCGAACAAGGAGGCCGCTTTCCATGAAATCTACGTACGTCGTAGATTTTTCAGACGAGGACCAAGATGTTTCCAAAACTTGGAAAAAGCTTGAGTTTCTTCGATGTCGCATTCGTGGTGGGGAGGCCGTGATCCAGAGTTCTGGCTGGCGATGGATGGCTTCGTGATGAGGAGACTCACTTAAAATTCAGAAACCGGCAGATTGGTGCAGTAGTGCAAGCATAACACTCCCTCCCTCCGCTCCCCTCCAGGCAGCAATCACTCCGTTGCAGGGCCGTTCTTCATCTTGCAGGCACACATTGCGCATCGGYTTGAGACTTGCACGTCTGTGACTTGAGGCATTCTTTTTCCTCCTTGCACAGAACTTGGAACTTTGGAAGCGATGGCGAGCAGTGTTGCAGCTATGCAGTCCGTCTCCGTGGCCCAGGTACTGTGTTTTTCGCACAACGATTCTGAGCTTGCTTTAGAGAATTTTGGGTTTGAGCTTCACCTCGGGGGGAAGGATGGTGTCTGTGGGTGGGTGGTGGTGGTGGTGGTGGTGGTGGTGTCACTTCTTTTTTGTGATTGTGACATCCCCGCATTGGTAAGGGGGATGGGTTTGAATCTTGCTCTGCGTGACTGTACGTTCGGGTTTTTTTTCGCATTGGTGGGTGATGGGTGTTGGTTTTGAATTTAGCTCTGTATGTAACTGTTTGTTTTCAAATTTTCGTGTCTTCTTGGGAAGGGGCTGGCTTTGAATTCAGCTCCGTGGTTTCAAATTTTGCTTGCGACTTGGAAAGAGGGTAGTCTTCTTGAATTCAGCTGTGTATGTCATGTKAGTTACGCTCTCGAATTTCGTTACATGGGAAGAGGAGTGACTTAAAATTTGGCCGAGATTTGGGTGGAGTTTTGACTATGGGATCGGATTTTGGTTGATTTTGAGAGCGATTCGAGAGCAATGTGATGATGTACACTGTAGCTCTCTTGGTGTGATAGAGATTACGGACCCCTGATGGTGCCTCGTTGTGTGCAGTTGAACTCGACCGTGGGCTCGTCAGTTGCGACCAAGAGCACCCTGCCGAGCTCGGCATTCTTGGGATGCAAGAGCAAGCTCTCCGCCAGTGTGACGTTGGGCGTGGCCCAGGGCAAGAGCCGCGTAGTGGCGGAAGCCGCCGACGGYGCCAAGAAGTCCGACCGATGGTCCGGTCTGGGAACTGACACTTCCGATGACCAGCAAGACATCCAGTACGGGAAGGGGATGGTGGATGCACTCTTCCAGGGCGCCGTGGGCCTGGGCACCCAGAACGCTGTGATGAGCTCCTACGACTACGTCAGCACCGCGCAACGGAAGTATGTAACAATTCTCCTCTCTCTCTCTCTCTCTCTCTCTCTCGCCATTCTTAGGGCTACAGAATCTTGTGCTTTCCTTCGTTAGCTATCTAATGAACCCAAGTTAACTTTCTAAGCCCCAACTATTTGTAAGTTACGACCATTTGAAGTGGTGATGCTATAATTTTCTGTATTCTCTTGGGCATGATTGTGCACAGTTTGACACCACCTTTGTGTCCAGTCGAGTATCAAATTATATCAGTTCGACGGGTACCTAGATTTTCCTAGAGTTGAACTGCATGAGCTTATACTGAACTCGAAAGCTCAGAATTGTAGTATTGAAGATTTGCCTTAGAATGGTGGTGGTGTTCGAAGAGACTTTGAAGCTCACATGTCACCTCACCTTAGTTATCTCCATTCTAGAAAGGATATGTACGTTTTGAAGGAGCTTTGTTTGGATTAGGTGTCCCTCTAGATTTGAGGCTGACAAAGATGATATGTTGCTCTCAGTCTGAATTGAATTTGACATGGTGTTGTATGTTTTTTTGGCTGCTACAGCTTCTCGTTCGACAACATGAAGGATGGTCTCTACATCGCACCCGCTTTCATGGACAAGTTGCTCATTCACATTTCCAAGAACTTCATGAACTTGCCCGGCATCAAGGTGCCTCTCATTCTCGGAATCTGGGGAGGCAAGGGTCAAGGAAAGTCGTTCCAGTGCGAGCTSGTCATGTCCAAGCTCGGCATCAAGTGAGTGCAAACAACTTTTGTCTCAGTTGCATTACCTTGCTTGCACACTTGATTATTCTTACTCCTTGTACACAATCTTCCATACCTTACCATGATTTCGAATTCTCGTGCAGCCCCATCATGATGAGTGCGGGAGAGTTGGAGTCTGGAAACGCCGGAGAGCCCGCGAAGCTCATCAGGCAGCGGTACAGGGAAGCCGCAGACGTCATCAAGAAGGGGAAGATGTGCGCTCTCTTCATCAACGATCTCGACGCAGGTGCTGGGCGTATGGGCGGCACCACACAGTACACTGTGAACAACCAGATGGTGAACGCTACGCTCATGAACATCGCCGATTCCCCGACGAATGTGCAACTGCCCGGCGTCTACAACAAGGAGACCATTCCGCGTGTGCCGATTATTGTGACTGGAAACGATTTCTCCACTTTGTATGCGCCRCTCATTCGTGATGGTCGTATGGAGAAGTTCTACTGGGCGCCYACAAGGGAGGATCGTATTGGTGTTTGCAAGGGAATCTTCAGGGAGGATAAGGTGTCGGATGAGGATGTGACGAAGCTTGTGGATCAGTTCCCCGGGCAATCCATCGGTGCGTAACGGCTAAGTGTTGTATTACTGTTGAATCAATTGATCAGATATGAATTTTTGGCGTTTGAATATTAATGTCTTCATCGTAAATGTTGARGAGTRTYAGTTATATTGWACCTCTTGATYAGATGCGAATTCTTAACATTTGWWATTARCAAACGAACTTGATCATGTGTGGAAGAAGTTAGATTAAYAAACTTGATGACAYGTGAGAATCTGACACTTRAAAAWCGTGAAACTTTGYAGATTTCTTCGGTGCTTTGAGGGCCCGTGTATACGACGACGAGGTGCGCAAGTGGATTGCTGGCACTGGAGTGGAGAACATCGGGAAGAGGCTCGTGAACTCCAAGGATGGCCCTCCCACCTTCGATAAGCCGAAGATGAGCATCGACACTCTGATGCAATACGGTCACATGCTGGTGCAAGAGCAGCAGAACGTGAAACGTGTCCAACTCGCCGAAGAATATTTGAACTCCGCATCTCTCGGAGACGCAAATGACGACTCCATCAAGCAAGGAACTTTCTACGGTAAGCATATCGAAAAACTCCGTGATTCAGTATAACTGCATACTCTCTTGCTTTTATAATGAAAATGTGGTTTCGTTTTGCCTCCTATTTGACAATGGCAATGTTTGTTGTTTGAATCTTAAAGGAGCTAAAGGCGCTGAGAAAGCTGAGTAGTGCAAGATGAGTCGAGGATGCGGCGCAGGGGGTGGGGTACTGATTTGGTCCTGTGCATGCTCTGGGCAGGAGGAAACGCTGCGGGATCCTTCGACTTCAAGGTGCCGGAAGGCTGCACGGATCGCAATGCCCAGAACTTCGACCCCACCGCCCGCAGTGACGACGGGACTTGCGTTTACGACTTCAAGTATGAGTAGACACTCCCCGTCCTGGAAGTAAGAAAGTTCTAGTTAGTGCTTGTTGTTTTCTGTAGCAGTTTCATTTCATTTCGTGGCTTTTACTTTGGGAATTCTCTGTATCAAAGGTGGTTAGGCAAAGGCTTGGTATATATTTCCCTAAATATTCCTGCAAAGTGCTTACTTGTGAGCTCGAGTATGTATTCATAATATACAAGGAATTTTCGGAAATCGTCAGTGCTGGAGATTCTCGTGGGGTGTATCCCGAATTGCCAAGCATCCATCAATCCATRAATTGTATCCCGAATTTAACAACCCACCATAAATTGTATCTCGAAATGTCAAAGCATTCAAGATCCCGAATTGCCAAGCAACCATGTAGTGTGTTTTCCGAATTGCTTTCAACTTGAAGTGTATCCCCAAACCATTTCATTTTTGTGGCATTTTTGTGGCATTTCTGATTGTAATATGCATTACTTTCCAAAGAATTCGACCTGCAACACGATGGTGTGGATATTGTCCTCAGATGCATATTCTCAACGCCGAGTTGAAATCAGTGAGTAGGGTAAAGATTCTCGCTTACCCCCCGCTACAAGCTCCTGCAAATTCACAACTGTACGACTCTGTAAGTTATTGGGCAATTGATTGAAGTGGGCCAGAGAAAAAAAAATTCAGCTTCGGTATGATCTACTGTAGAAAATCAGGTTCGTTTTGATTTTGAGGTCAGCGATGGCCCCTGCCTGGCATACGCAACCCAGGAAAAAGCAGCTTGAACTTGTGGCCACCGCGCATACTTCACTCAGGAGGTGCCAAGTGGCCGTCGCACGAGCCTTATCCCCTTTGTGGGACATTCCCAAGGAAAAAAATGGGATGCGAGCTTTGAAAGTTTCCATCGGCTGGCATAACCTAATCCTACGGTGGAGGCTCACAGATACTCAGCCACACAAAATGATAACACTGCCTCCCTACAAACAGTACAAAAGAGATCAGTCGACCCTCGGGCCTCAAGTGAATTATATCTTCTGATTTTTTCTTGTCCACGCGGCAAACACTCGCTGCGCCCTGCTTGAGATAGTTTTTTGCAACCTTTGGTGCACTGGGATTTCGTTCGCTTCGGTGTGTGAAGTTTTTCAAGCTATGGCGTCCAGCTGCGCAGTCATGCAAGCTGCTTCCGCTTCGCAGGCACGGCATTCTCTCCCCCACTCTTGAATTTTTTTGCAATTCTCAGCGTTTGAAAAGCATTCTCCACCTTGATTTGGTTCATGTGCATGCTGCATGTGATGGAGACTCGTTGAGAATTGAGAAAAAAAAGGTGGGTTTAGGATCATGCATGTGACAGATCTTTTTTTCTACTCTTGTGTTCGTGAAATTCAATGTAGCCATTTCCAGCATTGGAGGATTTGATCAAACTTGCGCATGCATTCACGCACTCGCATGTTATTTTCCATTGTTTCTCAAACAGAGAGATCAGCAATGGTTTCTACGTACTGATCTTTTTTCATTGGAGACTCCGCCTTCTTCTTTGTTGCCAACTAATGGAGAACTCATCTGCGTCTGATTTGGAAATTGGGGTTTTCGATGTAGTAATCATTGACCATTGTTTGCCTTCAATCTTAGTTTTGCGAGCTTGTTGTGACCATGACCGTTTGCGATGTGCAGGTTGTACTCAACAACAAGAGCAAGAGCACCCTCCCGAGCTCCGCGCTCTTCGGTTGCAAGAGCAAATCGTCGTCCGTGAATGTGACATTGGGCGTCGCGAAGAGCARGAGCCGCATCGTTGCGGAAGCCGCCGCCGAGGGCGCGCCTCCCAAGAAGGCCGACCGATGGACTGGTCTCGGGGAAGACATTTCCGATGATCAGCAAGACATCCAGCGCGGKAAGGGGATGGTGGACGCGCTCTTTCAAGGCGCCACTGGCATGGGCACGCAGAACGCTGTGATGAGCTCCTACGACTACGTCAGCACCGCGCAACGCAAGTACGCTAACAATTCTCCTTTACTCTCTGTCKTGCCATGCTTAGGGTTACAAAAATCTTGTGCCTTCTTTCGTTAGCTCTCTATAGAGTTAAGATTCTCCTTACTTCCAACCTTTCATTTGATTGAACAACTCTGTGATTCTTCTGGTTGTACGTCTTGCAGTTACAACTTCGACAATAAAACGAGCGATGGACTCTACATTGCSCCAGCATTCATGGACAAGTTGGTCATCCACGTTGCGAAGAATTTCATGAACTTGGCTGGGATCAAGATCCCGCTCATCCTGGGAATTTGGGGAGGCAAGGGGCAGGGGAAGTCGTTCCAGAGTGAGCTCGTCATGAAGAAGCTTGGAATCAAGTAAGTGCACTCCTCCCCTTTCCATTTCTTGAATCTCTTGCTTGGGCATAAAATTGTTGAAAAAAGYTAACTCCTGAAACTAGAATCACTGTATCTAAGGTGCTCCAAAGTCACACATCCTGTTACTTACCTTTTGCACCTCAAAGACTAAACCTCTTCAACTTTGAAACAATTTGTAAAATGTTTTCTTTTATCATACTTATTGCACTTTTATATTAATTGCTCAATTTTGGCCACGGATTCATCACATATATAACGTAAGAAGGCACTTTATGTAGTTGAGTCAAACAAGGACAAAGGGGAGGAAAAGTTGGCCATAAATTTGAAACTCCTATTCAACTCCTTGGTGAAGCCGTGGGTGAGCAACTTACATTTTACATATAGACCAGTTTTACCCAATTTAGATTCATTGAAAGCTCCACATGCGAATCATGATATGCTCGTTCAATGACCTTATAAAGATGGTAAATATACCACTATTCACTTCACCCCTAAATCCCCAAGTCTTTCCAAGTGTGTTTTGACTGTGAAATAAGAGCATTGGCTTGTACTTATCTTGAATGAAGCAAATTGTTTTTTTTTTCAAAATCTAATTGTATAGATGTTTAACCCCTAAACGACGCCGTGGCCATTTTCCCTGGCCATTTTCCCTGGCCATTTTCCCTGGCCATTTCCCCTGTAGAACAGAAAAGCAACTATTCATCCTCGGAATTTGTGGTGGAAAGGTAAGACGTTCTACAATGCTTTGACTTCCAACAATTGTTATTGGATTTCTTTAGGCCATTGTTTCCCACAGTTTTAGAAATTGATGATTTCCAGGGTCACCCCGGCGTCCTTCAAGGATTAACCCTTGAACACCACGGCATACGTTTTGTGTCTTCTAGATGACAGAGAATCACACCGCATAGAACAAAATTGCAACTTTTCATCCTTGGTATTAGGAGTGGAAAGGGAAGGTCTTTTCTAGTATTTTGACTTCCAATGAGTATATTTGGCTTTTCAAAATAGATGATGGCACATGATATCAAAAATGCATGATTTGCATGGCCACTGGTGTGTCCTTCAAGGATTAACCCTTAAAAGACAGTGCGGACGTTTTGCATATTTAGAATGACAAAAAACTCATTTGGTGAGTGGATACTCGCCAATTTTCATTCATTCTTTTTGAGAAAGTGACCACACATATGTCAATCATCATGGAAAGTCAAATTTAGTGTCTTTAATTGCTTCCATATTTTTAGACAACCCTAATATCATGAAGATAGTAAAGATTTTCACATGAAAGTGTTTTGTGCCACGTTGCCCTTCTCGCAATTTTTGAATGAGTAGCATCAAGGAAATGAAGTAAAATTGGCAAGCTTTACTCTTCCGCAAATGGACATGTATGCCTTTGAAGACCTCTAAATAATCAAATATGTACTTTTTTTGGTGAAAAATGAAAATTTTCAAGTGTTAACCCTCAAAAATTGCCCAGTCAAGGATGTTAACTGCCGACATAGAAACGAGCCTGAAATTTCAGATCGGCCATATATGGTCGACTGGGCAGTTAGGAGTTAAGTAYGTGTCGTGACATTCTAGTCGGAAACTTTGTATTATAGAATGGTACGTACATGTGTATTGAAAAGTCAATCAATGGAATAGAACTTACGGAGTACTAGAAACCACTCGCAGGCTTGTGGGGCGACTACATGACCTCCAGATATATGGTCCTGGACCGTATCCACCCTGTAAATCGAAGTCTGACGTCAATTGCAGCGATGAAAGCCTGGTATCTTCTTCGTACTAGGCCGCATATAGGCCGAATAATGAAAGACAAGATGGATTAGGTGCTGAAATTAAAAGAAGATGGCCATAAAGAATCATGGCCAAAGTAATCGATGTATCAAACCGTCCAATGTGAAAGGAAAAATCTGTACATAACATAGACTATCCAGTGAACCCTAAACCTTRGCATAATAAAGAAACTAAAAAACTAAATGAAATCATGCCAGACAGCATCAGTTTGGCGCTCTGATCACTGTAACAGTCGAACAAAAGAAAGCCATCTCCGAACAGAAATTATTTCCAGAAGCACTACTCTGGTTTTCGTTGATGTCTGTTAACGAAAAGCTTATCAAGATCCTCAGTCGCCACATTGCTCCTGAAAAACACAAGCGATCTTAGACATCAATTCACCACAATTACGATTCAAGAGAGCCTGTCCTCAATCATGCTCAATAATGAAAAAGAGTGAAAAAAGAGGACAATAGAAGAAGACMTAGCTGCTAAGGTAGAGTTACCTAAATGTGACACCCTAAAACCTTGCACAATGAGTACAGATCGATTTTAGAAATGTACACCATCTTAACATAACATAAGAACTCATGTCGGATATCAGTCATCKACCAGTAAGACTTTGATCCTTATCCGAAGTATGCATTCTATTGCGCTACTGGAATCCTCGCTGATCTACCAACAAGGGTATATAAAATTTTGCCACTTTTMATAACAGTAACAGTATCGAGACACAATCACGTATGGCCACCTTAACAAACCAGACAAAGAGAAAAAAWCGACGCCATACTAACCTTCCTCTCAACTGCGGGGGCACAAGCGAAGCGCTTGAAGGTGTCCGAACAGAAGAAGAGTTCGGTCCTGAGCGGGGAACCTTGGGCGCATGCGGGGGATGCGAGCTGCCATTCACTTGAGGCCGCTTCCGCGGAACAGAAGAAGAACTGCTCGTGGACGCAGATGGTGCGGGAGCGTCGAAAAGCTGAGCAGCGCTAGGTAAGACCGAAGCAGTGACCGGAGCGACAACCGGAGCAGTGGAAGACACAACGGGAGAGCTGCGAGAGCGATAGATAACACGCCAGTGACAAGAACTGAGTAAGCTTACTACAAAACTTCACTCTCTAGCTCGACATCGCCACATTTCATTCCATTCCATTCCAAAAAAATGCCATACGAAATTTTAAGGGAAATATAACGCAATCACTTCACCAGATTCCAATGAGCTTCTGTCATAAATCGCCAACTGCATTGCAGCCACTAAAATAACAAGAAGAATATGCAAGATTATACAAGACTATACAAAATCATGCAAGGTTATGCAAGATTGTGCAAGACTTGTTATCAAATTTTAAAGGAATTTAGAAATTTTATTTTCAAAATTTATAAGAAAATATTGGTGATAGTATTAGTGAACCTAATCGTATAGATGGGATCTACAACTCTGAGTCTACAAATTTTATTTGTATATCAATTCCAAAATATGCTTTCAAATAGCACTTTATAATGACGATAATGCAAATTGTCAATTTTGGAGATGAATAAGGACGTTCAAAGGTTAAAGCTTACCTTAGGTTGAGTTCATTGTCTTAGCCCTTACTGTAATTTTAAAATAATAAATCAAAACGAGTTACCTCACGCATGGCACTCAGTTTCTGATCGTCATGTGCGGGCCACTTTGGGTGCCACAATTGTTGGCTCCTGTAGAAAAGGAAAAGTAAAATGACACCCCCTCCTAGCTCGCTACCTGGATGTGGATGAAATCCATCCAGGGATGTCGGCTGGCTCAGAAGCCACATGTGCGAGGCATTATCGTCGTCTTCACGGTGACAAAGGAAATTAGGTCAGGGGACATCAGTTCCCGGACAGGGATAACGGAGTGACCCAATTCCATCAAAATCTAGGAGGGCAAGTCATTTAAAGAGTTTTTTTTTTTATCAAAATGGCCATTCTAAATACTATAGGGGTGTTCCAAGATATTTTGATTTCAACATTCATTCACATACTAGAGAAAAAATATCACACTAGCATATATCACATATCCATAATTATGTTTGTGTTCACAATCTGGCAATTTCACCCAAGTTTTTTTTTTTTTTAATTTGAATTTTTTTAGCAATTTCAATATAAATTTTACTATTTATGTTCAAAGGGCTTGGTGCAGGACAATTTTATTCAAAGGGTCGATAATGAATGCAATCACTATCTCTTTTTATTCTARGGCACTCAAGAAATCAAATTTGAACATTGTTATTGAAGATTTTTGTTGTGAATGCAATTATTGTACTGGATGGCCAAAGTCGACATCTCCTTGTTGGAGATTTTTGTTTAGAACGCAATTATTTTACTGGGTGGCCAAGGTTGACATCTTCTTGTTGAAGATTTTTGTTTAGAATGCCATTATTGTATTGTGTGGCCAAGGTCGACATCTCCTTGTTGAAGATTTTTGTTGTGAATGCAATTGTTGTACTGGGTGGCCAAGGTCGACATCTCCTTGTTGAAGATTTNAAGATTTTTGTTGTGAATGCAATTGTTGTACTGGGTGGCCAAGGTCGACATCTCCTTGTTGAAGATTTTTGTTGTGAATGCAATTGTTGTACTGGATGGCCAAGGTCGACATCTCCTTATTGGAGATTTTTGTTTAGAATGCAATTATTGTATTGTGTGGCCAAGGTCAACATCTTCTTTTAGAAGATTTTTGTTTAGAATGCAATTATTGTACTAGGTGGCCAAGGTCGACATCTTCTTGTTGAAGAATTTTGTTTAGAATGTCATTATTGTACTGGGTGGCCAAGGTCGACATCTCCTTGTTGAAGATTTTTGTTTAGAATGCCATTATTTTACTCGGTGGCCAAGGTCAACATCTCCTTGTTGAAGATTTTTGATGTGAATGCAATTATTGTATTGGGTGGCCAAGGTCAACATCTCCTTGTTGAAGATTTTTTTTGTGAATGCAATTATTGTACTGGGTGGCCCGGGTCAACATCTCCTTTCAAATCAGTTGTTGCAGGTTAGGTGAAGTGATTTGACAAATGCTTAATAATAAGAATATTCTATAAGATTAATTGATTTATCATACTAAGAAATTGAATTCAAAAGTTTGATACGAATTTTTAGAAGAAAAAATTGTTGATACTCACTAGTAGGAACAATAATACATTTTGACAGAATTGGGTCTATGCTTGGTTTTAAAGCAATCTATCATTGGTTGCTTGCAATCATCATCTTGATTTCTCTTATTTTTGGAAATGGAATCAAAGCATTTGCAAGGAATGTTGTTCCAGATAGTACTTGAGATATAGGTACCTCTTAATCACCACTAATTACAATTGAGCATAATGATATAAAAATTGCCTTTGTTGGATCTTATTGGCAAGTAAAAGAAGATTCAAAGTGCTAAAAATTGTTGTACCATAAATTAATCAAGCTTGGAATTCAAAGAATAAACACCTATACAATTATTACCATCTATAGGATAAGTCAGAATCTACWATTGATAGATTTGGTTGGTTACAATATTGATATTTCATGCTTCAAACATGTGCATATTTTTTGAAAGTGCATTGTACCAATAGTCATTGAATTTCTTGTAAAATATGTGTTGAGACAATATTTCTAAGTAGAGAGGAGTTCTTTTCCTTTAACCTCATATTTTTATGTGACCAACTTTTCAAATTTGACATGTGTAAAGAGGACAAAAAGTCTTCAAATCACTTTTGAATTTTTAACACTCTTGTGATCAAACATTATAGTCTTTCAATCCATAAGTGACCATCAAAATGTTGTTCAGTTTGGAGCAAATTCCTAGAAGCTCAAAAAAGGCCTTGGGCATTTAAGGGTTAACTTCAAGAGTTCATATTGCACACTAAATATATGATTAGTTGAGCCTGTGAGCAGACGAATTTTGACATGTGACGAGATGATGAACCCCTTCTACCCTGAAATCAGAACAATAGAAAACACATTCTCATATCAGCAGGCAGACTGTGAGCTTGATGCAAAAGTATTGAAGGCAAGGCGACAACGACACTTACATCTCCATAGAAACTCAAAGGAAAGCAGCATTTATAAGCAATGCAAATCAAAATGTGCTTACGTAAAAGTATTCACTTTCAGGTCACAAGAATTGAAGGCGGCAGACCATATCTTTATGAAGCACAGACACAATCTCCTTTCTCTCTACGACCCCAGTTCCAAGTTTCAACCTTCGGCAAACTAATTAGCGAAGATCTCGTTCACTTACAGGCTCTGTAGTTGGATGGTAAAGAACCAGAATTGGTCCACTACACACCCATCACAAGTAATAACTAGGACAGCAAGCTGACATAAGACTTGGCAGCAATAAAAGAAGGAGATATAATGCACCGCGCCTTTCACGTATTGCTGAACACAGAATCAAAGAGAGGATCACCCTCTTCGAATAGGATCTTGAGATCTTGACCCAGTCACAAGAGCATATAAACAGTGCAAACTGCAGCATTTCTAGGTTTAGATGGGCAATTCCCACTGAAACTGCAGCGGATCTGCAGTAAGAAAATAAAATGACCACGCCTGGCACTGCTTCTGCTGATCAGCTAACCTTCTTTCACTTAACTTCTGTGCGTAGTCTCTGAGGACTCCACAACAACCAAGTGACTACAACACTAGCATGGAGAAGGAAATGTCAAGATACTGAACATGAACAAGAAAATTACAATTCTGGATAAAATCAGTTCTAAAGTTCAAACGCATCATGTCTTAATTAGATGCAAGGAAAATCAAAGCTAGAGCCTTGCGGAATATGTTACACTTGAAAAAGAAAAAAGTGTCTTGATCAACCTAATCATCCTTCAACTCTAATCTGCGTTCTCTGCAAAGGAGCATCTGGTAGCACCTTCAGACATAAACCCAAAATTCCCTTAAAGTTTAACACTAGACATGTTCAGAAACGTTCTTGAGGACACATGTTTTAGAAGCATGCGCCTGAGGTCTTCAGAAAAAGGTGGAAACTCTTATTGGAGATGAGAGGGCAGGAAATAGGAACAAAATCACTCGGCCTATCCCACACAAAATTATCATTGAGACTCACCCAARATCTCWGATCCATCTATATTCCGCATACGAGGAGATCCGTTACTAATAGTGGGCGACCTTCTACGATCTCGTTTCTGTCTTTCCTCCCGACCCCCTTCAGTCTCGTCAGCAACATCTTCACCAACACTCGGCGTGGAGCCCCATTGATCCACAGAAACATCAGGTAGCTTGAACTCTGGCCCCTGCCCAAGGATCCAAGAAAACCTTCAGAATAGAGAAAGACGATCGTGAGATAGCCATGTATCTTCCAGGTTCGGAACATTGAAGAGCCTGAGACCATGACAATCTACAAGGTTGTACGTCGAGAAAGAATTAAAATAGAAAACTAGACATCAAACCGAGAGTTCGGATCTTATTCCCCTTAAGTGCCCAAATGGCAGAACAGAGCCGCTTCCATATCGATATGAGTAGAAATAAATCATTTACGAAGCTTCAAGGAAGGTAGCAAACTATGCYAATAGAAAGAAGAATCGAACCCTACATTTTTTTAATAGTAAAATATGTTTTCAGAGTTACTATAATCGCCTATAATAGGTACCAAAAGTGGACTTTCTAATTTGGTGATCACAAAATTCAGAGGTTATCTGGTACACATGTCAAAATAGTGATCAGTAGGTCATGCATTGCATACGGTTCCAAGTGGGTGTGGTTTACCTTGCTTGCAGCTTCCTTCATCTTCTTYCGAAGAGCTTCGTGYTCAGCTTTCAGACGAGAGGGCACTCCCCTCACTTGCATGACATTCTGTAGTGCCAAGTCTTCATCGATGTAATTTGTAGTCGTTGCGAACGGATGGTTCGCGGGTATCCACCGAACTTCTTCAGGATCAACACCTCGAGGAACAGGCTCACCTTCACTTAAGAAAACAACCGGTCGCTTCCACCTGTAAGCTTGGACACGCCTATTCTGGTGACTAACTCTTTTCTCATTGGTCAATGTTACTGGCGCRACTCTGAAAAGCTTACCGTACATTCTCACGACGGAATTCTTCCCTCCCGCTTTTCCTCCAACAAGAGGATTATTGAAGGGGTCTTCGTACTTCAGCGGCCTTCCACTACACCCAACYCACGTTGATACAACGCAATTATAKAACGATTATACTTGCAAAAGTTTATTGAAACRAAAATTTGCTGCGGGTATGAACTGCACTGTACTGAAACCAGTATAAGTAGAACAAATTTAACCAACCAAATATGTCAAATTGAGCACAGAATTGATACGTACTCTCCTCTGCCAGCTCTAAGCTGGCCCCTCTTGATGAGATCTGAGACAGAGCCTCCACCATCTTCCCGAGGTTTTGCCATAAACCCAAGTGCTGCCATCAATATGACTGCAGCTGTGATGCCAACACCTGCTGCTAGATTCAATGGAACACCCCTCGAAATCTGCGAAAGATGAGAAAAGAGAACTGCGACTTCACTCCTCTATTGAAAACAAATGAAACAAATGAAAAAATAAAGGAAAAAGAGAGAAGAGTACAAATCTCCGCAGAAATGCCAGCGACAATGCAGCACACTAAGGCCATGCAGGCGGTTCCGCTTAGGGTGGAATAAAAAATCTACGAGAAGAGGTCCCCTAGGGGTTGATTACATTGACCTTTGATTTTATAAATACAGTAAGGGCCGCCTCTCTACTAGCATCTCCTCATGCATACTCCAAAGCCAGCGTAACGGGTAACTTATAGACACCTCTATGATCTCGCTAAGCATCAGAAAGCATAAACCTGCCAAAGCCACCTTTTCCGTATTCCTTTAACCCCCTACAGGAACAAGGACTTAATGTTTCAAACGCCCAATGTTTTGACCATGTCGTGATCATACTGAAGAACATYACATGCTGGTCAATAAACAAAAAGAATAGAACAAAAAAATCCCCACATGACCTAATAAAAAATGCTGAATATTAATTAATTCAGGCTTAAAGGGCCTCTTGGTCCTTAAAGGGATCATTCATCCCTCAAAGATCTTCAGATCCAAGATTGCAACCATTTCACCTAAATCTTTGAAAAAAATTCCAGAAGAGACATCAATCGTTCACATTAACGATTCTACTCATGATTGCATTGTACCAAGAAATGTGTGGAWGTCTCAATAAGAACCCCAATGAGGACCCTCCCCTTCACCTAAATGAGAACCTACGGTTCAGTAATCGTTCACTATTATTCTGATGGAAAGCAACTCTACTCTAAATGAGAGCAATATTACAGAGGACATGTGCAAAAAGGACGGATGTAAAAGACACCGACAGTATTCATCTCTTCGCCATCYATCWATGGATGATTCTTACCGTGTCTCATATTTCCCAGGGTTTACAGTCCTCTAAAACCCTAAACCCTGTTGAAGCTCAGGAGCAGAGCGTCAAGTCCATGATCGCTCTTGCGATTTGATCTCCGATGCATTGCAAATTCAACTCCAAGCACTGACACGGCTCGTGAAGATGAAGGTCAAGGTTATCGCACGCTCCGAGGAGGATTTTACGCGAGAGCGGAGCCAGGATTTGCAGGTTTGTTCCTAAGTGTCAATCATCCTGCACGTGGTTCGTAGTTTTAGGGTTTTGAGGTGTTTCGTGGACTCAGTTGTGGTGAATTCTGGGAAGTGCAGAAGGTGTTTCGGAACTTGGATCCTAGTCTTCACCCGCAGGAGAGGGCGCACGAGTATGTGCGAGCTGTCAACGCTGCGAAATTGGACAAGGTATTTTGCCGCGGATTAGCTTTCGGCTTGYTTTATTCTTCTAGATTTGGTGGAATTAGTATAGATTTTGATTATTTTGAATATTTTGAATTAGTGTAGATTTTGTGATTGAGAAAAGAACGGGGTTGATTAATGCGCAGGTTTTTGCAAAGCCCTTCGTGGGAGCTTTAAACGGCCATGCTGATGGCGTCTCTTGCATGGTAAAGAACCCGCGTCGCCTGAATTGCCTTGTGTCGGCTTCCTTGGACGGAGGTATGTGCTGCGCTTTTCTCTCTGTACTGAGGATCATCTTCCGCGTGTGAACTATGCGTCAGTATCAGGAGTCTTTGACCTTTGTTTTGAAACCCTTGGGTCACAGAACTATGAGAATGTTTGTAGACACCTTCTTTCTAATCTGTCAATCTGGTCAACTTTATTTGCACCAGGCGTATTACATTTAACTTCTAAACTTTGAATGTAAAATACCACAAAAATCGAGTCTTTGTGTAACTTGGTTAAGAGGGACGACTTTGACTGGGTTTGATAAGACGCGATAATAGAGTTCTAACGGATCCAGTTTAACAAAGCTACTCCCTCAAAAGAAATTGTTAATGTACTAGAATGATGCAGTGAGTTAGCGAAATGAACATTAGATCAAATTCAAACATATGTTCAAGTAAAGAGAATCTCATGTTTCATCCAGAACCCTTCCCACTTTGGCTGCAGAGCTGTGAGAACATTGTTGCCTTTACTCTTACCTGGCATCTTCTTTTCTTAATCTGTCAGTCTGTTAACTTTTCTCTGGGCCTCCTTTCCGCAGATATTCGGCTGTGGGATGTAGCATACAGGTACGAGCCTAGTCGCATTGACAAAGTCATGATAATTCTTCCTTGAGCAACCAATTTACCGTATTTWTTTTAATTTTTCGAATCTCCATCTTCTCAGGACGTTTAGAGAATAATAATGTGCGAATCTGCAGAMGTACTGTGAGGCAGTTTCCAGGTCATAAAGGGGCCGTGCGGKGATTGACGCTCTCTTCGGACGGAGAGCACTTGGTATCCTGCGGAGACGATTGMACGTAAGCAAGTTGTATTGTTCAATGTTCTTACCTTTGTTTTTAATATGTATTCGTGTTAGTTTAGTAATATCGTTCTTAKCAGTCTGGCTTCTTGCGATTGTGTGCGGAAACTTTTGATTTATCAACTTCAGGGTCATGTGCAAAATTTTGAAGTTTTGAAACGTCGTCTTAGAGGTATGGATAACTATTTGACTACTCAGTTAGAGGACCACAATGTAGTTGAAATTGTCCTAGTAGCTGTAGATTATTTGAAAAATCTAAGTTGTTGGGGACCTTTTTCAGCAGTAGCTGTATTCCTTCGTTTATGTTGTTCTCCATCTTGTGAGGAATCTTCCTTTATTTTTCAGCAAGCAAGTAGACATGTCGCAGAAATGACCTTGTCTTGTAATTGCAGGGTGCGKTTGTGGGAAGTACCGACTGCGTTTACCGGGGAAGCTACTGGAGACGAAATCGATATTATTGAGGTGCATATTCAGACGCTCATGAATTTCAAGGTTGCTGGATATTTATAACTTCGTGAATCACAAATGAGATCACTCTCGACTGAAGGTAGGTCTTCGCAAGTTTYCTGTGGTAACGGGGCCGTATTGTTAAACTACTGAAAGATCATAATTTACTGTATTTGCAGCCATTGGCAACATTTCAAGGCAAAAATGCTTTCAGGGCTGTGGACCATCAATGGGACACCAAAATATTTGCAACAGGAGGCGCTCAGGTTGATGTTTGGGACCACAACAGGTGCTACGTCTTCTCTATCATGTTCTCAGTCATCAGTCTTTGTATTTGAATCTTTACTGTGGTTTGCGACTATTATGTTATTTTTTTTTCATTTTACCATAGAACCGTTTACCATTTTTAAGTCTCTTTATGATGTTTCCCCTACAATACTTAGAATCTTCTTTCCCGACAGCTGACGCTTTATTTGGTCGGTATGTTTTTGCAGACATCGCCACTTGCCGAAACCCATATACAAAGCTAACAAATTGCGACACGCTGTTGCCGACTCTGAAAGGAAGAAAGAAAGCCGGAAACGAGCCCACAGTGCCCCTGGAGCAATTGACCACACTCCTGCTAGAAAGAAACGGATTGTTGCAGAGGTTGAGTAATACTTGAATATTCAAAGTTAAGAGAACACAATTTTTATGATATTGAGCTGATTTCCGCCTACTTTACTTCCAAGTTTTTGGTGCACTGTATTGTCTCCTTTGGGGGACTATGTTGTACACAGTTGCCAGATGATAACAGCCGGATGGGCAGGTAAGGTACTCTGGAGCATGAGATTTTGGAATTTGGATTGTAGGGCAGGTTTAGCAGGTGACTGTACCAGACACTTGCCCGTTTTGTGATTTGCCAGCGCGTGCTGCAAGGCTTCATGGTCACGTCAGTCTTGAAGGGAAGGAGTAAAGGACTTGAAACACAAATGTCTGGTACTATGATCCTGGAATTGCACTTTTTAACAGATTTGTCCTTCTTGTGCAACATCCGGCTGATGTACTCTATGGCTCAAACTTGGAGCATCTCCTTTACTAGCTTTGCAAGTTTGTTCTATTCTTTCATGGTTTATTGCAATTTCAGAGTTGGCCATTTTTTATCCACAATGAAGAAGTTTTTGAATGAAAAACAGAATTTAACAATGAAACTCACATACTCTATGCTACACTCCTTCTGTACTGTCATGTAATACTAATCCTTTTTTTTTTTTTGAAAGTAAAAAGGGATACGTACAATTCCAAATGATTTGAAAATTTTGAAGCACATAACAAACTTGTATTGAAAAACGAATCCATAGAGTAACCACCATTTTGGACATTTTTTCATACAAAGGTGATCTTGTGAAGTGCAGCTGCCAGTTTTCTTGCAAGGCCCAAAAAATGATTTTTGTCAATTTAAACGCTAATATCTTGTAATCTACATGGTAGAAAACTCTGAAATTTTTCCACATCTTTTTGAGCCAGCATATTACAAGATCTTACGGTTACATGTGTCAAAAAATGCTTTTGTTCTAAAATTCAGTACTTGTATTAGAAATGGCAGTTTTGGAGCGTTTTTGGTAAAAACATAGTCAAAACCATTTAGGGGTTAACCATGTTAGTCAAAAATCATGAAAATTTTTGGGCATTAAAGCTACTACTTAGGCCCATATTGTATGAAAGGTTCAAAGAAAAAAAATTCTATTTGTAGTGTTCTGCCAAAATTACTATGTTGCCAAAAAATTGTTGTTTAGGACTTTAAAGGTTAACAAAACTAACGAGGGTTTCTTACTTTAATGTTTTTGGGCACATCAAAACACAACTGAACTTTTTGAATTTTTAAATGGCAAAGAGGCAATTTAACCCTTAAATGTAGAAGGCCTTTTTTGAGCTTCTAGGAACTTGCTCTAAATTGAACAAATAGGTAACATTTTGATAAGTTGTATCGATTTTTTTTTAATTGTAACCGTACAAATTCAAACTAGATATGTTAAAAAGTAGATAAGAAAAGAGAACACAACAATGTCACTTATGGATTGAAATAATATAATTTTTGATCACAACAATGTCACTTATGGATTGAAATAGTATAATTTTTGATCATGAGGGTTTTATCCCCTGAGGAACCAACGTGCTTTTTTTCCAGCTACATAGCAATTTTGGACAAGTACGTGTGATAGGAGATATCCATTATTTTGGCCCAAATTTATCCATATTTATTTTTATTTTTTAACAAATCCAATTGTAGGATCCTTTTAGTTAATCATGTCCCTCCATGACCAAGGTGGTCACCAAAACTACTTTGACAATTATTGGAGAAATAGGTGCACTTTTTGTTTCTAAAACCCGAGTGATCACTTTTGTGGCCTCAATGTCCTTCAAAGTTTAATAGAAGGTGGAGACAAGGAATATCTTTTATATGCACAAAATTTGATGAAACTTGGAAATATGAGTAAAAAATTATGGCCTAATGTGTTACTGTTTTTCAGAAATAGGCAGTTGAAGCAGATTAGAAAAAATCACTTTTTTATAAACAAAAATTTGAAATTGCTTTTCAAAAAATATACATATGTAGAAAGCTTTGAATCATTCCATTTTGATCAATGAGTAAAAAATTACGAGGAGTTTTTGTTTGCGGATAGTTATAGATTCTCTACTATGAAATAAACTTTAAAGTCTTTTATCTTACTCAAGTTTCAATATTATTGGAAAAAAATAAAACCATAGGATGTAGATTGTTTATTACAACATTTCAACCATTGAGATTGACATTTATTCAATTCCATAATTAAATTCTTAACAATTTAGTATTCTGAATTAGTCTCTACTACAATCTACTTACTATTTTTTTCCTATATGTTGTACAATTCCAAATGGTTTTTGGATGTATCCGACAATATCTCCACAATCAAATTTGAAAAATTCATCAACAATGTTTTTCAATGAATTATGATGAAACCATTCATTCAAAATGGATTTTTGCTTTTCAAAACTAAAACTTGGTATGCTTAATTGGGATTATGTAAGAAATGAATATTAATTATGCAAGCCAAGAAAAATCTCATAATTTTGTGTTTTATATTATTATGCAAAGAAAATTGAATGATACAAATTGCAACTACATATCTTTTTGTCCTCCCACTCGCTGTATTGTACATTGAGAGATTCCAATTATTAACAATGAATTTCAAAAGTACTCTTACTATCTAAACCAATGCTAGGATTTGTCCTATTCATTATGTGGAAGGATTATGTGCCGCAATTAATGTTTTCATACCCGTAATGCCTGATCACACAATTTTGCCCACGTAATCGGGCATTACAGATTTTTCATCCAAAAATGTTTTGTCATCCAAAATGATTATGTTGTTCACCAGCAATTTACATTGGGCAATGCCTCTTGTCGCCTGACATTTTGGGAAAAAATAATGGCATCCTCCTTAGGCCTTTTTTCTCCCAAAATACCCTCCTCCTCAGCCATTGCCCTACACTTTTAGTTGGAGGGTTTAACCCAGGAAGGACGCTGCAAACGTTTAGTGTCCGATGGATGACAGAATATATTTCTGTATGGGACAGAAGTGCAACTATTCATCCTCGGAATTTTATGTGGAAAGGGGAGATCTTCGTAGGACAATATATCGTGCCCATGAAATGGGCCCCACAGGCTAGATTTACCGCAGGGAAAAAACGCAAGAATTTTTTATTTTTTGCACAAATTTTTTTTGCAACTTGTGAATTCAGATTTGCAATCAAAGACCCCAAATTAGCTAGGAAATGTAGAGAATATACTCTAGTGACAGCTCAATGTAGGAGGCTTTTATTTACTTTTACCTTCAAACATTACCTTGTAGGGTCCATTTCATGGGCACGATTTAGTGTCCTCCAAGATCTTCTCAGTACCCTAATGATGGTAAATAGTGTTACCCATACTAACTATTTTAGAAATGCTATAAGTTTTTACTCTTCATGAATATTTTTACAAAGTGCATGGATCTTGATGGTACTATAGTTGGGAAAACTTTGTACATGTAGATGGTAAAAATATTCATGAAGAGTAAAAACTTATGACTGTTTTAAATCAATTAGTGTAGGTAACACTATTCATCATCATAAGTGTACTTTGACTGAGAATGAGTTCTTTTTAATTATTTAATACCAATTGTTCCCACGATTTCAGAAATGATGATTTGCATAGGGACCCCGTGTCCTTCTACACTAAATAGTGAAATTAGGTTGACTTTACAATTAGGTTGCCTTACCCCAAGAAAGTTACTCTGTAAGCCATCAAAGTCAACAGATATTTCTACAAATAATTCCATTTGTACACATGGAGGTTCATGAGTCCCAACTACACCAGTAACTAATTCAAAAATAGTGCATTCTTGTACATGTACAGTAAATATTTATATAGTGTGGAATGTCGGGAAATTAGTGAGGGGCAACCTAATTTCACTATTCAGTGTAGGGTTAATAGAATGCCTGGTGACCTCACTTGGACCATTCTTTTACAATTCAGTCAAATGGGTGCACATGCCAAATCAGTGAGATCATCCTGTGCAGCACATGTGGGTACTTTAAATTTAGAGGGGCAAAAAGTGACAGGCTTTCCACTTTTCCAGGAAGAAGACGAAGAACAAGTCCACGCCCTCCCAAAGCAGAAATGCAAATGAAAAACATGGATGAATACATGTGTTCTTCATCCAAAAGTGTGTACATCTATCCAAAATAGAGTGCTATTACTAGTCTCAAAGATTGGCAACAATTTAGCGATTTCATCTGATGAGGAAAAGGGAACCTTGACAATTCAATACTCGTACGGTAGGAGGTCCACGAAGTGCCCATCTAAGGACTGAAGCTGAATTTTGGGAAGGTGAAACTTCTTGAATAATTTTCAGTAAATTTTCCTTGAAAGACAACTGAAATTGGCATCTAACCCAAGTCTTTTCATGTGTTTTGGAGCTTTGTGGAATTAGTTATGAATTTTTGAAGTTGCTGAAAAGTGCATTTCAATGGGCTCTAAAACCGACCACCTCCTCAAATGTAATCTGCTTGTATATTGCAAAATGTACCTTCAGAACGTGATTGATTTTAGGACCTGCTCCATTTTAGGACCTCCTACCTTATAGCTTAAAATTGAACAAATTTTCATTAACCCCTAAATGCCCCAAAGGATCAAAAGTGTCTTCTCAGTCTACAAGTCCAATTTGAAGTGCTATAATTTTTGCATCAATTGTCCAAGTTCAATAAAACTTGTTGGTAAATGTGTGCTCTCTCTCCTAATTTGTGCGGTAAAGTTTTCAAATCAATCCAAGATGCATTGATTTTTTGAAGTCATTCAAAGTGCATAGGTTCAATTTGAATTCACCAAATTGCATTTTGATGGCTGCAAATTTGGGGGCTTGTATCTTATCCATCCAGCTTTCATGTCAATCCAAGTTGTTTTGAATGCTTGAGAGCGATTCAAAGTTCAAAATCCAAACATTTTCGGATTACAGAGAACTTCAGCAATTTGTATCTTCTTCACATAGTGTCCGTTTACAATAAAAAAGAAGATTGGAAAAGTTGCACATACTAGTCTAGTTTGTGTAAGACTTGGTGTAGAAAAAAATTCATATCAATCCAAGAAGTTATGCTTGATTAAGAAGCATTTTAGTAGAAGGAGGTTCAACCAAAGATGTGTTCTTTCAACTATTTTTGAACATTTCAAATCCATTGTGCAAACACATTGAGTCAATCAAATGATATTTACATCCACCCATGTATTTGTATGTTGGTTTTGAAGCACTTTGCAGTCTGAAGTTTTTTCATTTGAATAGCTTTAGAAATCAAATTTCAGCTCCAAATGTGTTTTGAGGAAAATTTCCGCATTCTTTTTCAACACTAATACATTATAATCTTGCAATCTACGTGACCAGAAGACTCCAAATTTGATCCATGTCATCTACAACACGTACACTACAAAATTGTATGGTTGAAATATCCATAGCTTTGTGACATTTAGACCTATAACACTTCAAAAGCAATGATGTTTTTAAGCCTAAAATGGCCTCAAACCTTTAGGGATTAAACATGTCAAATTTTGTCTTTTGCTAAGTGGACATGAGGCCAAAGATATAACATTTTGCGCTCGTGGAAAGGGGCATCCAGCTACTATGAACAAAATTGTCTTGTAGGACTCCTCAACCAATCCCAATCCTTAAATCAATTGATGAATCCTTCCTAGGTATCTAGCAAAGCGTAATACCTTGGCAATGTGGAGAGGACAATTGCCTAGTTATACAATGTTATGGATAGTGAGGTACTTTGACTACATTGCATCAGGATTCTGGAGGAAGGAAAAATTTAGTGATTTTCAATTGCTGATACCCATAAAACTGTTTTTTTTAAAAGGTGCCTAAGTATGTTGAATTGCTTATTTGGGCTGTTTCGAGAAATTTTCTCCATAAATGCATTCGGACATGTGTTCACAAGTAGATATTTGGATGTTGTCTAGTAAGTTAAAGTACACAACATGAAAATTCTTGGAATATCAAGACACATAACAAAGGTCATATACCACGCAAAGCAAATTAATTTCAAGGCTAGACACCCAAATGTTCATACATACAAAAATAATAAAATACATAGAGAACATGTTTTTTTCTAGTTTTAAATTTTTGTAACTTTTTTATAATTTTTTATAATTTATATTTTTAAATTCTTTGGAGGGCACGTGGGATTTTTGGTTGGCTTGTATGACCTCAATTTTTAACATGATTTCCTAAAAAAATTTAGAAGATAGAAAAACACATTAGCTTTGGAGGAATACAAGGATTATTTCAATTATTTCACAAGAGCAAAATTTAGCTACAACTAGTTCAAAAAGCAATTTGTTGGATAAGGAGAAAAAAATTGAAAAAATTAGAAAAATAATTAGATTATATTTTTGTTTGTATTAAAAAATTTGATTTGTTCTATTAAGATTAGTGATGTGGAATTTATGGAGATTTTTGTTTTGCGGGTAGTTAACACATTTTTCTTCAGAAAATGTGTATTCAATTTGTTTATTAGCTCAATTTTCAAAAAATTTAGAATATAATTTCACAATGTTCAATTCTCTTACTAGGTTGATCTCATTGTTGTGATCAATATGTTTCGATTTCACTTAAAAGCTATCAATGATTCAAAGTTTTCTTTGTATCAAGTATATCCTACATTTTACATAGAGGGATTCCTCGTCATCCATTAAACAATTAGTGTCCACAAAAATGTTACAAGGTTAACTCTAGAAAGATGTACCCACGACCATTGATTTCAAGCCTCATTGTCCATCACTCTATTTGCTACCATTTTGCTATTGAATACAAATGAGATTTTTTTTCCAAAGATGAAATCATATTTTTACTGCAAGTTGTAAAATTTTTAGTTTCTTGGGAAAAATTTGAAATTATTGTGAATTTCTTAAAAAAAAAAGTGAAAATAACTCATATCAAATACATAATATACTCAAAAATTCTAAAGACTTCACCATAGATATGTATTATAGTATATAGTGTCATGGTATAAACCAAAGTTACCATGTCACTCTGAAATTAAAAAATTAACAAACCACCCAAAGTTCATATTGCTATAAAATCTTAAAATATAAAAAATTTGAAATCTCCAATTGGAGGAGAAGTAGCTTTTGATAAACTTCACTTCATTATTTGGACTCAAATTATCAAAAAATATCATTTTTATGGCTAAATTCACATCAAGGATAAATAATAAGAAATGACCAAAACACATTGTAAGCTAGGTTGGCTTGAGGATTAAGCATCTTCCCAAGGCTAATCCTTAATGGAGGGACTGGTGACAATGGAAACAAACCCTTCATGATATTGTGGGAATAACTAGTTTATAAAACTCCAAAAGCACTCATTGGAAGTCAAATTACTATAAAAGATCTCCCCTTTTCTCACAAAACTTTGAGATTGAATGAATACTTGCAATTCCATCCTACACAAAAAGATGCTTCGTCATCCATCAAACACATACATCCTCCTCAACATTGAAGGGTTAATGAAAAAAGAGTAACATACACAAAAACATGTTTTTTCCTTGGGCTCCGACGAGCAAGGAAATCGCAAAATTCAACAACTTTCTTCAAGAATGTTGTGTACACTAATTAGCAAACTTAAGTTGCCTCTCACTAATTTCTYGCYATTCCACAATATATAAATACTTGTTGTAGTTGTATGATATTAAYAAGAATGCACTCAACTTTTGAATTTGTTATTGGTGAAATTGGAACTCATGAACCTCCATGTGTACAAATGGAAGCACCTTTTATTAGAAATATTTGTTGATAGCTTATAGAGTAACTTTATTGGGGTAAGGCAACCTAATTCAAAAAGGCAACCTAATTTCTCTATTTAGTGAATATTAAAGGTTAATCCTTAGGGAGTATTAAGGATTAACCCTTGAGGAAAGTCATGAGTGTAAGTACCGTATAAGGTGGGTACACCCAAAAGCGCCACAATTGGTACTGTGTCTAGTTACTATTATTAGATTGTTCAGAATTTCATATTGTCTTGTTGGCAAGTGAAAGGAGGTTCTAATGCACCAAAGAACATGCCATTTGGATACAATATGTAAAAGTTATTAAGGGTCAAAGATTGTTTCTGAAAGCGCCATCTACAGTTTGCGTACATGACTGATTTTGGAAATGTACATGGATTGTAGATGGCGCTTTAAGGTCAGCTGCGCTTTTGGGCGTACCCACCTTATTGGGCATTTTCAAGCCCTTTCATTATGCTATGATCTCATCAACGGCTCAAGGACGGACGTAACGTAAATTCCCCATGGAAAAGACCGATAAAAAAATCAACCATGCACTAGTGGTTCAGTTTGTTTGGTCATGCTGCACATGAGTGATTTGGGGGGAAGTTGATCGTAAAGGCCAACTGAACCAAAGGAATTGCTTGAAGGCTTGACTGATGGACGAGTGCACTAAGTTACAAAAGCACGGAATATTTTCCACTTTCCAAACATGACTCACCCATGCCGGCAAAGAATGAATTCCGTGGTCAAATGATGACTGGATGCCTCCATATGAGGACACTCATCTGGTGGGGAGAGACCATTTTGATAAGCTTGTGGGGGAGTGGCCAATGATGCATGAGTTGAAGATCAACAATCAGGCCAGGGTGAACTGACCCCCTCGCTCGGCCACTCGGTAAAACCCTGAAATTTTTATTTTCCACGCATGAAAGAATTTGCAAGTTCTGAATTCATATTTGCAATCAGAGGCCCAAAATTAGTGAAGAAGGATGTACAAGGTAAGAGCATCCCCACTGCGCACCAGGCCAAAAGGGGCGGGCCGGACTCAATTGGCGTGTCCAATGAGGGGGCCTTCCTTTTTGGCTATCACCCCACCGCAACTCTGCCTAGAGACACGGGGAGGAAGTCAGTATGGCCTTTATGAGCGCCACCTCACCCGCACAAAAAATAGAGAAGCAATTAATGTCCCTCGAAAAATGAGCAAAGGACAAAATCCACCCATACTGCGGCACGGGCAAGACACCCCATTTGGCCGTCCGGTCTCTATGATTGGCCACAACCGGCCTGGCCAATCCCCATGTTTGCTTGCTTGGCCGTGTGCAGTGGGGATGCTCTAAGCTAATCAGGCCCCAAATAGGGGACTTTTTATTTTACTTGCACCCTTGGAATTACTTGGAGTGGCCAAGTGAGGGGGTCAGTCCACCCCAGCCAAGAATCACTAGGACTTTTGGTTTTTGTCTATACTAACACCTTGCCCATGTCTTACAAGTCATCAACCCTTAAACGACGAGGAGGCCATTTTTTGGTCGATGAATGAGAGAGCATATTCTTGTGTAGGATAGAAGTGCAACTATTCATCCTTGGAATTTTGTTTGAAAAGGAAAAATCTTCTATACTACTTTGACTTCCAATGCTTACTTTTGAAATTTTTTAAAACAATGATTCTCACAGTATCAGAATTCATGATTTCCACGATGACCCGCTAGGCGTTTAAGGGTCAATCCATAATGTCGAGGCGGGATTTTGGCATCCGATGAATGACAAGGAATTATCATGTCTAGGACAAAAGTCCAACTTTCCATACTGAGAATTACCGGTGGAAACGATAGATCTTCTACCGAATAGTTTGACTTCCTATGAGTGCTTTGGGATTTTTTTTATTACCAACAGTGAATTCTACGGTATTAAAATGGATGATCTCCATGGTCACCAGTCCTTCTTCAAGGGTTAATCCTTAATCCTTAAACGTCAGGCGGGTCACCATGGAAATCATGAATTCTGATACCGTGAGAATAATTGGTTTAAAAGAAAGTTCAAAAGCAAGCATTGGAAGTCAAACTATTGTAGAATATCTCCCATTCCACCTCTAATTCCAAGGATGAATAGTTGCACTTATGTCCTACACAAAAATATGCTCTCTCATTCATTCACCAAAAAATGGCCTCAGCATTGTTCATGGCTTAAAGGATAAATTGGTGACCTTGGAAATCATCCGTTTTGATACCATGGGAATCATCGGTTTAAAAAAATTCAAAAACACTCATTGGGAGTCAAAATATTGTAGAAGATCTCTATTTTTCTTACAAATTTTTGAGGATGAATAGTTGCACTTCTATCGTGTACACAACGATTCCATGTCATCCATTAGACACAAACTGTCCGCCTAAAAGTTTAAGGATTAGTCCTCAAAGGATCAAGTTGTTGTTTAAAGACCAATTGAAAAATTTGGGCAGGTTCCTACAATGTYGAATTTCATTTGATTTTGTTGAAAATTTGACACAAGGTATGAGGCTAATTTCCCTGGATGTGTATATCATTTTTTTTTTATTGGGTGCTCGGATCAAAAGTTATGCTACCTGAAAAATTTGAGTGTTTTTTGGGCAGAAAAATGGCCTTGGGACTTTAGGGGTTAAATAACAAGGAATTCAAATTCATTTATCTAATTTTATAGCAAAGGGGGACACCATGAAGAGTAATGAGTTTATAGAAAGCCATGTCGAGAAGCCATGACTATTTGTTTCCTATGCAATGAAGATAATTTGTTCAACATCCAAGATTATTTGAAGGGTTCCTTAATGTTTAGAAAAACTATAAAATTATAGCCAAAAAACTTAGAAATTAGAAAAAAATGAAGTGCCAAACCAATCCTTCTAAGTTTAAATGTTTATTCAACAAAAATGTGCCAAAAGTGACCTCAAGTTATGATAGTTATACCTTGATTTGATCCCACAAGGATTGACTGGTCACCATGGGAATCATCTTTTGGCAGGTACCTTCATAATTATTTGCTTAAGAAAATCTAAGGGCACTTACTGGAGGTCAAACTACTATCCAAGATCTTCCACCTTTTCACACAAAATCCCAACGACAAACACTTGCACTTCCATGCATACATAGAAGAACTCTTTGTCACCCATTGGACACTTATTAAGTGAGGGTTGCTATTATGAGAGCCTAAAAGTGTGAGTCCRTGAGCCTAGAAGACCATACACCTATGGAATATATGTCTATATTATAAGACTTTCTATATTGTTATAATGCAACTATACTATAAATACTTATATTATAGGTATTTATGTTATAAGCATGTTCAATGATTGTAGGATATCTACTTATCTATATATGCTAAGGCTCACATGCCTCCATTTTCATGCTCACATACTAGCATCGTTGCTTATTAAGCTAGTGTTTGTGGTGGTCTTTTAGGATTCAAAAATGTAACCTATTGTGAACAAGTGCTAAAGTGGCACTTTTAGGCTTTTAGGCACCTGATGCATTTCGGTGTCCCTACTTTAACTTTATTATAGAGTTCATCTTGGAGATGCTCTGTAGCCATGAAACGCACATGGCTACATGCTTTCCAAGCTATGGACTGTAATATACTGTTCACGTTATTTAGTCTGGGTAATAATAAGCTTAAAACTCCGGAGTCCTCTTCTGTACTGTACTGTAGTTCTCTGTAGTCCCATCCAATCATTAAGGCTGCAGCTGCCCAGCTGGCTGTCCCTCCAATGATACATCTACCCAATCAGGAAAAAGGCACGTCTCAAAGTAAGTTAACCCTTGAAGGACGGACCGGTGGCCGTGGAAATCATGCATTTTGATACCGTGTGACATCATCTCCTTCGAAAAAGCTAAATATATTCATTCGAAGTCAAAATACTGTAGAAGATCTCCTATTTTCACCCCTAATACCGAGGATGAATGATTGTATTTCTGTCCTACAAAGAAAGATTCTTTGACATTCATCAGACGCAAAACGTCCTCGGCGTCATTTAAGGGTTAACCAGCACTCCCCCTCACGGCAAGGCCAGGGAGGATTGGTCCCCCTCATTGCCCCGTCCAAAGGTAAATGTACAAATTGTCCCTAAGGTAGACTACTCTTAAACCAACCATTTAAGAGCTGATTGCATTTTCAGGGAAGCTAAATTCCATAAAACAATTTTCAGTAAATTTTCATAGGAAGAAAAAATGAATTGGCATCTAACCCAAGTAGTTTCATATTTTCCGGACCTTCAAGGAATTAGTTACAAATTTTTGAAGTTGTAATGTAGTGGTCACTAAAAGTGACCACTTCCTGAAATGTACATTGTTGGTACATTGAAGAAAGAAAAATCTACCTCTATAGCATGATTGCTTTTGGAGCATGGGCGCTTTAAGAGCAGACTACCTTATAGTTTATGCCTTGTCAATTTTGTGATTCTTTGCCTTCTTGAGTTCGTTTGGGGATTGCAGTTGCAAATATGAATTCAGAATTTGCAAATTTTATCGTATGTGGTAAATAAAAAAATCCCAATGTTTTCTCCATGGATAAAAAACAGGGCAATAAAGGGACGAATCCTCGTTGGCCCCTCTTTTTCTCTCAAGCCCAATATTCTCTACCAAAAGGAGGGGGGCTTTTGCTTCCCACAAAAATGGGAGCCCCCTAGCATTGCAACCTATATAGTTATTGTAGACACCACTCAATGTAGCCAACCTCAAGTCAAGAGTATATGCCACACTTTGCATTAGCCACTAGATTATAGACAAAAGACCAACCGGCCAGCCAATGGTTTGGACATATTATAACTAAACTCCTTGTCAAGAATCCTAGGGGATGCAAAAGCCTAGTTAACCCCTAAAGGACCAACATGCATTTTTTGGCAACATAGAAATTTTGGGCAGGTACGTGTGACTGGAGATTTGCATATTTTGGGCTGAAATTTTAAGAGAATGTGGGGATGAGGAATATCTTTCATACGCACAAATTTCATGACATTCGAAAATATGAGTCAAAAGTTATCGCATAATATGTTGGTTGTTTCTCAACTCAGGCAGTCCGGGCAGATCTGAAAAACCACTTTTTCAAGAAATAAAAATTTGAAATTTGTTGTTCAGATTTATATGTACTTAAAAAGCTTTGAATCATTGCATTTCAATAGTTGAGATGAAAGTTATGAGGCTTTTTAGTTGGCGGGCAATTATGGAATCCCTACACCAAAAAAACTTTGAAGTCCTTTATTTTACTGAAATTTCAATATTTTTGAAAAAAAATAATTCTATTGGATGTAAATTGTTTATTACAACAATTCAACCATTTGGATTGGAGATTTTTAATTTTATAACTAATTTATCAACAATTTAGTATTTTGAATCATTCTCTACTTTTTTTCTACTTACTATTTTTTTCCTGTATGTTGTACAACTCCAAATGATCTGAAAATTTTCATGTATGTAAACAACTTGCCCTGAAGAATGAATCCAAAGAAGCACAAACATTTTGGACATTTATTCATAATGATCTAACCTTGTGAAGGATAGCTGCCCGGATTTTTGCAAGGCCAGAAAACGGATTTTTGCCACTTCAAATGCTAATATCTTGCAATCTACATGGTGGAAATTTCTGAATTTTTTTCCACATATTCTCAAACTAGAGTACTACAAGATCCTATGGTTACATGTGTCAAAAAATGATATTTTTCAAAATTTTGGTACTTGTACTAGAAATGGCAGTTTTGAAGCATTTTGGGTGAGAACATAGAGTCAAAGAACTTTAGGGGTTAAACAATGTCATGAGGGTGTCAACTAGTTAGCCAACACTCCAAATTAGGAATGACCTACCACCTACATCAAAAATTGCAAAGGCTAGCAGTGACTAGTTACAAAAAAATAAAGTTACATTAGTTAGGATCGACGACATTTGGCAGTCTCGTCTTTATTCAAGGAGAAAAACTCCAAAATTTTCACCATTAAGAAAATTTTCAGCCCTCCAGAGGGCTGTTAAGACTTCATTTTCGGCACCCCACAGTGTTAATACAGAAAAATAAAATAATTTTTATTTTGAAAAAAATATTCAAGAATTAAAAGAAATAAATTAAAATAGTCAATCTGATGTGGCGTTGACATGGCACTAGTAGTGCCATGTGATATTTGAAAATTTGAAAAATAAAAAATAATTTTTTATTTTTATTTTTTTCTATAATTGCTCTGGAAAGGTGCAAAACTCGCAGTCTCTTTGAGGGCTGAAAATTTTCCTAATGCAGGTGAATAAATGTAAAAACCTATATCCTATAGTAGAAAAGAAGCTACTTCAGTGGTTACATAGCATTATTTACCAATGTGTATGGGGGGCTCTATTCCCTCCAAAAGCAAGAGCTCCAAGCATTGCAATTTTCCAATGAGCCAATGACACCAAACTTTTAACTTTCCAACTTAGCCAATGACTCTCTTGAGTTGTAAGAGCATGACTGTTGAACTTGAAAAACAAGCCCAAAAATTAGCTTGAAAAGAGGGTGAGCCATCACTTTCCAAGCTGCAAAAAAGTAGATAGTTCCATTCATGGCTTCTTAAAAGGTCACAAAAAAGTAAATATGATTCAAGTTGACTTGATTGGAGAGCTTCATGGAACAACATGAAGTAGGACAACAAAGACAAGATTTCTTGTTTTTCCCATTTGCAAGCTAGGGGTGTAGGCATGCAAATAGTTGTAGATATTTCAGGCTAATGTAGTAGAGTGGTCATTTACTTTAGAGTTTGAATGGAACAAGTCTTTCAAGCATGGTAGGCAAGCTCTAAACCATATTCCCTCTAAAGGATCTAGAAATGGACTATCCCAATCTTCATGGGGAAGTGGTTTAGAATGCTTAATAATGTTAACGGGACTTAGTTGTGTTAATTTGGAGTTATCTGATTTTGAATACAAATTCCAAATTTTATCATCCAAGGTATATATTTGTGCAATTTTCCTAGTCAATCCTCGGAAACTATTGGGTAAAGGCTAGACTACATCAAAACCATGGAATTCTTGATTGTTTTCAAAAGTTGAAGGAAAGAGGTAGAGTATTTTGAATCTTTCTTGTTGAAATTCAACAAATAGGTTTTCAAAATTTTCAAAATTTACTTTTGTAGGTTTAGAAGCTTTGGACTCAAGTTGAAATAAAAATAAGAAGTCAAATATTAGTAGTATAGTGATTTGGTGCATGTCAAATTGACAATCGTTGATGACTTCTAATTGAACCCCTAGTACATTGTTGAATTTATGTTATGCATTCATGAAAGGATACACTTCACAAAATCATCAAAAAAAGGAAATTTCATGATCAGTAAAATAAAATTACAAAAATATTTTGTTAAATTCTAAAATATAAGAAAAGAAAAAAAATAGATAGAGGAATATTAGAAGTTCTAATGATTTTTTGAGGCCATGCATTGAAAGCTTTTAGCTCAAGCATATTGTGCACATGAGATTGCATGTGATTATATAGAGTTTTGTGACAATTAATGGTTTTACAATGCTACAAATATAATTCACTTGCAATATAAATAGCTTGGAGTTGAATATGTTTTGAGATTTTCAAGCTTACAATCAATTTTTCAAATGCTAATTCTATTAATTTGGAAGATGTCTATGAAATCATTAATTCCTTGATGGTAATTTTGCCATGAATATACTAAAACCTTGCATTGAGGATTAATACAATGTATCTCTATCTTCTAGTTACCAAAATTAGTTTTTGCCTTGCATTGTCTAAGAGTTTTCAAAAACCAATATAGCTAAAGTACAGAATCCATTTAGAATGAGATATATTTGTTTCGTAGAATTTGATATAGGTAATAGAACAAAGACTATGGATATGTCTATTTTCTAAGCTTTGGTGTGAAAATATAAGACATTCAAGGATTCAATTAGAAGAGTGAGGATGTTAGTTCATATGGGCCCTCAAGTTCAGTTAGAGAATAAAGGATGTACATATGTTGATTCTCAAAGGCTTGGTGAGAGGTCAATACATTTGTTTTCTAGAGTTTGGTTGGAAAACTAAAGATGCGGATATCCATGTTCTATAGGGCTCAATGAAAAGACAAAAGATGTATGTACTCTTTGGACCATTTAGAAGACTGCAAGTTTTCGGGTTGTGGGAATGCATTGGGAACTCTACCATGTAGGCAATCTGACGTGGTCGAGAGATTGCCATGTCAGATAATATTAATTAATTAATTTTTTAAATTAATTATTAAATAGTTTAAAAATAATTCTTTGAGAAAAAATACTTTTCTTATATCAGATTTTCAATTTTTTAATATTTTTTGGCATTTTTGAATTTTTTTTTTCAAAATTGAAAATTTCATACCAACAATTGTTGGTTTCTTGCGGAAGAAACACTTTTAGGGAACAACCCCAAAACAGTCTCCTACGGGGCTTGCAAAAACATCTAATGATTTGCTCCTAAGAGCTTGGGAAGAGAACAAATAATGTGAATACCTTTGTTCCGTAAGATTAAGTAAAAGAACAAGATGTGTGTGAGTATGTTCTTTACAATTTGATAATAGAAGTAAGAATGTGCATGTGTATGATTTGCAGTGATGGGTTAACACTTGAACGCCCAACATAGAATGTTGAAATTGTAAAGCGTGCAAGACTACCTTCCATTCAGATTCTTGCTACAAATACTGAAATGACATCCATGGAACTTAGCCGTTGAAATTAGTGGTTTTTTTCACCAAAAATCTCTAGGAAAAATAAAAATCATTTGCTTGTACCAATGAAAAGATTGTGATGGTCATAACCCACTTAAAATTGTGTGGTCATGGTTGTTGTCTCATCTAGGAAATGACTCAAGAAGGCAATTTTTTCTATTGGGTTGATGCACCTTGTGTATGATGGAATGATTCATCCAACACAAATGCCTAAATTTAATTTTAAGAGGCCACATTTGGGGCACTAGGGTGCTCATGGATTAATGAGATTGCAAAATATCTATGCACGTCTATTTCCTAAGATTTGGTGAAGAAACAAAAAATGTGAGTATACATTTTCTGTATGGTACAATACCACAAAAACAAACAACTACACTACGAGAGGCTTTGTCCTTGTATCATTGGCTTTTTTTGAATAAGATAGCTATGAAAACTTTCTTGAAGGTAGCTCTTGTGACTTGTCAATGCAAAGCCTAGCCTAGATTGAGGTAACGACCATAATTCCATGGAAGTAGGAATATTAACATGTTTTTTCATTTGTTGAATACATTTAGCTATATCTACAATTCCCATTGGTGTGATTGATATATTTAAGGCGCCATCCAAAAGCAACTTTACCATATTCTGAGTTAAGTGATTTTAATACATCTCTTAAACCACTTTGTTTTCTTTTTGTTGTAGGAGTATTATCAATAATTTGTGTAGCCATAAAATTTTATTGCATTAGTTGTATCCAACACTTTTTCAAACTAGCTATTGATCAGTCTGCCCCTTAAGTTCAGAGCCAACAAACTTAAACCATCCCCACTTGGGAAGTTTCCTATCCCTATCCAGATGAGTTTTATCCAAGATAGGGATCCCCCAGCCCCCCAATGTTCCCTATTCCTATCCCGATGAATTTCATTTGAGATAGGGAAGAATCCCTCCACCAATATTCCCTTTCCCTATCCTGATGAGTTTCATCCGGGATAGGGAATAATCCCCCCACCAATATACCCTATCCCTAAAAACTTAGAGAGGAGGGTGTTGAATTCCCCGTACGGGATGACATTCAGGGAACTCAAACACAATAATCTAAATCCTCTTCTCACCATGCTTCTTTGACATGTACTTCTTTGATTTGATGTTTTTCTCACCTTATTGCTCTTTTTGAGCTAAAGTACTTGAAATAGTGAGCGTTTAGGGAAGAACCAGTGAGGCTTTGCTTCCCTATCCCCATCTTTCTGGATGAAGGGGAAGTCCCTGGTGGGGATGCTCTTAATTACCCTGCCTCGGTAAGTCTGTTCTCTAGGGTTCAGTGACAATACAGAGAACGTGGGTAGACGTGTTTTCCCCTGGGTGACGCACCCCGAGAACCCCTCATGTGCTATTACAGAAAAGACCTTCACAGCATCCAATGTCCCCCTGCCTTCCGCCCTCCCCAATACAGTCTCCCCCCCCCCATGAAAATTAGTCACCCTTCCTTCCTTCAGTCTGCGGAAGGAGCCAAATCAGAGACCAGGGCTTTGTCAGAGAGGAGGAGCGGCTAGCTGTTGCCGATCAGAGAGAACCCAAAGGCAGGGGCCAGACCGCCAGAGCCCAGATCAGAGCAGCCAGCGATAGGAAGAAATCTTTGCCGTGCCAACTTCAGTACAGCACAGCACAGCAAAAAAAACCCACAAAGCCTATCTCCCTCCCACAGCTCCACTTTCTTCACTTTCCCCACATCAGTTCCTCTTTCGTGGCTATGGCGGACCCCCAGTTCTGATACCCACTTTTCGGGGATGCGAACATCCTTGCCTTTCCGTAGGTGGGTACTCTGGGATTTGGGGAAATGCACCTCGGAAATGGGGACAATCTGGGGTTGCTGGAGTCAATTTGCTGTGATCTGGACTGTGTATGGTGTTGGAGTTTGAGATCTTGGTGTTCTCGTTGTGCTCTTTGGTTTTGGGTTTGAATTTTGGGAGTTGGGGTGTGAAGAGAGAGAGAGACAGAGAGAGAGAGAGTGTGGGTTGGGAAAGATTCTCAGATCTCTGCGTTTCAGGGTTTCCGAGGTTGGGAAAGGGAGCTTGGGGTTGTTGTAGTACGTGAGCTTGGGGTTTGAATGTGTCATTTGGGAATTGCAGATCGTCCATCGCTGAGGAGAAGGAGGTTGCGTGAATTGGAAGGTGGGAAGAAGGGTGCAATTGTTAGCAGTCTTGGAAGTCGTGGGTGTGTGCAAGAAGCAGATGCGGGATCTAACCAGTGATGGTGGTGAAAGGCGAAGTCCTCAAGGACCGCTGAATATGAAATCGAATTCCTGGGATTTCACTCCAGATCGTTACAATCCGGTAACTACGCTTTCCTGCATTTTCACTTTCTAGGATCTGGTGAATTGTGAMTGTTTATTTCGTCAYAAAGATGTTKGYAGCTGGAGTGTTGGTCGCAAGGATGTAGACTTGGTAAAAATGATCAGTGTCGGGTCTTTCTTGATTTTGTTGGTTGTTCAGCCTGAGGAGTGTTTCCGAGGACGTGAATTTGGTAGATTTGGGGTGGATGTTTGGGAACTACGTTAGCTAGCATTCGGCATTTCCAACGAAGCTGACTGATCAGGCAGTTTTGGCGTAATCAGATGGTGAGCGATAGAATGCCGAAGCCAGAGCTGGATCAAGCTATGGAAGTCGCTGCAGATGGTCACTTCTCAGGGCTTCATTTTGACGAGTATCCAGTGACGAAGCATCTGGGAGCTAACAAGGTTCCATTTGTGATTGGTAGGTCTCTCAATTTGATGTGTTTCCGATTGATGGGTTAATACTGTAATGACGCTATTTCAGTGCCATTTTAGCACCATTATAGAGATTGCAGTAGTACTGTAACAGTATTTTTTGTGTTGTGGAAAAGTTGATGTGCGCTTTTGCTTCGTTCATGACCTGAATTTTGTGTTCTATTGAATCACAGGAGTGGCTGGGGGAACTGCATCTGGGAAGACGACTGTATGTGACATGATCATTCAACAGCTTCATGATCACCGTGTGGTGCTTGTCAACCAAGACTCGTTTTACCGGGGTCTGACGCCTGAGGAGTCTGCCAAAGTTGTGGATTATAATTTTGACCATCCAGGTTGGTTAACGAATTTTCTCCCTGAACTGTGATTTKTTTTTTCAAAGCTGAATAWTAGCTTGAAATKGTGTTCTGTTGAAGTACTTGTTTTAGACGATGCTTCAGSGTTGACCTAATAACAAGATATCTAGTTCAATTTGCTCTCTCCGTTTTATGGTTTGGTGTTATTCTACTTGTGCTGCAACACTTCACTTCTAGTGCTGTACCACTGCACTTTTCATCATCKATGATGGGTTGGTTATTTTAAGCAATATGTAGGAGTTTAAGCTATTATTTGGAGATCGGTTCAAAAGCTTTTGAGATCCCACTTTGGGTTCTATTAGAGCCAATCTCTCTTGCGATCAAAGTTTCCTCACTCGATGTCTTATGCAAGCGTCTGAAATAGGAGTTTGTAGCGACTACTGAAGCTAGGGTCAGTTGACAACCCGATTACCACTGCGCACTACAACTCTTTGTTGTTCGAGCTGTCTTCATTTTCTTAACTCATTGAGACTCATTCCCTGTATTAGATGCATTTGATACGGAGGCGCTACTTGAATGCCTGAAGCAGTTGAAAGCTAACCAACCCATAAAGATACCTGAGTACGATTTCAAGAGCCACCAACGATGCTCCGATAAGTTTCGCAAGGTAGAATTCAGTCCTTTGGCTTTTGAATATACCCCAATGTTTTAATGGCTACCATCAGTGACGGATTGTTTTTGACCTTTTTCTGACGTTTTTCTGGGCACTTCAGGTGAACGCTTCTGATGTGATTATCGTGGAGGGGATACTGATCTTCCATGATGCTCGCGTTCGTGAATACATGAACATGAAGATTTTTGTTGATACAGGTTAGCATTGCAAAATAATCCTCCCTCAGTGCAAGTATGCTCTGCTCTTACTCCAATTCGTTCTGGAGGCTGTCGTAATTCGATCTTAGACACGGAAGCCATGTACTTGGGGACTCATCTTGAACTATGCAATGCAGATGCTGATGTTAGGTTGGCAAGAAGGATTAAACGGGATACCTTGGAGAGAGGCAGAGACGTCAATGGCGTAATAGAGCAGGCAAGTTGATCACTACTTGCCATGCTTTTGGTTCCTTACATTTAGAGTGTTGAAGCAACTTTACTCTGCATCATGTTTTCATAATAGACCTACCATGGAGTTGGGACTTATGAGTTTTAATATCAGTTTCATGCTCATTTTGTCTTTCAATTACGTGCTCCTATTTTGTAAATTAAGCCGTAGTGTGTGTGCTCCTTTGCAGTATGGGAAGTTTGTGAAACCTGCTTTTGATGATTTTGTGCTGCCAACGAAGAAGTATGCCGACGTGATCTTGCCCCGTGGAGGAGATAATCACGTGGCTATCGATCTAATTGTGCAACATATACGCACCAAACTGGGTCAACATGACCTTCGCAAGATCTACCCAAATGTTTTTGTGATTCAGTCTACCTTCCAGGTAAGCTGACAAGTATTTCAAAAAGGAAAATGACTTTTGAATAGTTCACATTACCCTGTAGCTTTAAGTACACTTTCAAATGCAGTATGGATGTAATATTGAATGTTGTACAGGTGGATTGGGATAATGAGGCAATAACAGTGCACATTTGTGCACTGCTAACGAATTTGGTGTCCACTTATCTGCACAAATGATTTCAGAATCAGATGCATGACTAGCTTCTATGTCAGTTAAATAGATCCTACTACTTTTTCTATTGCACAAAGTTTGGCCATATGACACCTCACATTGAACACTTCCTGGATTTTATTTTTGTTACTTAATGGGGTGTTTTTTAATATGGAAGAAGTGCATATGGATGTTCCCTACATATCTATGCAATCAGATTAAAAAAATTCATTGCCAATTGTTTTAAATAAAATATTATGTAAACCCATGAAAAGTGACTTCATATCCATATGTGAGTTTATTTTGTAAGACATGCTAATAGGATATATCAATATAGTTGCGTAGGTCAGACAAAAAAGAAATCCATTCTCCAATGTAGTAATTTTTTGTTTTAACAAGATTGACTTTTGCTAGGCTATTCTACATCTGGGTCCAAGTCAAGAATATAAAAATTCTACGCATTTTTTCTAGTCAAGCTATATAATTTTTTAGCACTTAGTCCATGAAAGTGCTTATAATTTATTTTTCCTATACTTCACACTCCTTCAAGTGTAAATTGAATCTTATTTGAGATAGAAAAATAAACTTTGAAGGTAGTTTAAGGATGATTCACACATTTTCATCCAAAAATTGGAGAAGTTTGAGATGAAATTTTTCTGATAACTATGGATGCTCTAATTTAATATTCTAAGAGCATCCACATCCTTGCCTTCAAAAGGATTTGACAATCTCCAAACATGATGATAAATACTCCAACGTTCCTCACAATATTGTCTCTACATTCAATCTTAGAATGTTCAAGCAATGGCTCTTCAAAGCTAAGTTTAGTCGATTTTATCTTACGATTCACTTAAAAAGTGGTCAATTGACTATTTATGTACTCCAATTTGATGACCAAGCAAGGGTGCAAAACAAGAAATTTGAAGGCTCTTCAAAATAGATGAAAAATTATAGTGAGTCAAATTTAACGTCTATGGGTAGGAATGCTCTAATGTAAYACAAATTTTGCAATCACTTAAACAATAAGTCATCTTGAAACCCTAATTTGGTCACAATTGGAACAAATTCCACTACACTAATAATGGTATTTAGTCTTATGTTACTAATAGTCTTACTTGAACTTTTTACCACACCGGCATATCCACTCTAAATTTCAAGTGGTTTGTATATAGAGTTGTATTTACCACCCTTAAATTTGTATATTTAGGTTTATGTTTTTTTCATTGCAATTTGATTAAATAATATGTAACACTAAATGTAATCTTGTAAAAAAAATTTGTCCAATAGTTAACAAATAGTGTCTATGTTGACATTTAGTGTTGGTAATATCAATAGGATTGTTGTCTGACATTTAGGGCCACTTCACACTACGGCACAAGGTTGAGAGTTTGTCGATTTAAGTAAACTAGATTTCAGAAATTGAAGATTTCAGCCTCTGGAGCCTTCACTCGAGAAGACACAATCCAAAGTCAGTTGCCCTTTTGGCTGCCTACATGGTAGCCAAATGCTTACATGGCTACGGACGCTTGATTAGAGTTTGGATCACCATTTTTGTCCAATCCAAACTCTGATCGAGGGTTCGTCAAATTTGAAATAAAAATAAATAAATAAAACTATCAAAATTTCTGCCATTAGATTAGACTAGAAGGGTTGTTTTTGTAGTAGTAGGTAGGATGCTCCCTCCTAGTCGAAAAAATAGAGTAGGTTTGGACTTTGGGCTTGAACTTTGGCCTTTGGCCTTTGGAGGCTTCACACTATGGCCGGTTGAAGGCTACAATTCCTAATTTTTTTGGCCTATTTATTGCTCATTTCCTAAGACTCTCACCAAAGTTTGGCCACTCAATCCCACGGCTTGGACAACCATAGTGTGAAGAGTCCCTTAGTGTTGTGCTTCGTAATTAGTGTTGCCAACACTAATTATACCATTATTAGTGTACTGTATTACCAAGACAGTGTGATGATCGAACGAGCTTCAGATTCCACCTTCTAGGGTTGCACATCATCTCGTGGTTTCAATTTCTGCAGCTGCTTGAAACACTGAACCCTTCCTGTCAATTTTCGAGCTCGTAACGAACTGCTGTCTCTCTGTTGCATTTGTCGTTAGGGTTAGAGCTCCCATCGAAGAATCAAAGTAGGTCTTTACTTGTGGAGAACGAGCACTTGGTTTGTTGAATTTTCGGAGCCATGGCGACTTCGTCAGGCCCCGGTCCCAAGATTCTTCTGGCGAAGCCCGCAAGCGCTCGAGTGGAGGGAGGCTCGGGCAGTAGTGGACCTCCCGGGATCAAGCTTATGCGAGACCGCGACGATGATCATGGTGCTGGGAGGCGGATTGCGCAAGGCTCGCTCAACTTGTTGAATGATGCTTGGGATTTGACACCGGACCGGTACCTTCCTGTAAGTGAAAATTGCTATGAACAGCATTGGTCTCGTGACTGGTTCTTTTTCGACTTTTTTCGAATCGTGCATGTTATTTTTTGTGGA